>CAJNDV010036618.1:61194-89778 GCA_905221635.1 Symbiodinium sp. CCMP2456 | reverse complement strand
CTGGCGCGGTTGGCGAAGGCGACCCCGTCGAAAAGACGGCTAACAACATTCCTCCGATCCCATGGATCGAAGTCAGCCAACTGCGCAAAGCCGGTTGGACTGTAATCGGTGGAAACCCAGCTGCTAAAGTACATCGCTTGCCCAAGACGTTCCGCGCTTTCCCTAAGCATCGTATTCGTACGACATGGGGGTACAAGGATGATGCATGGACTATCTTGGAAGATGCTGTGAATATTGACGAGCTTGAGGGCATTTACGGAGAATTACCTGAGGGCGCTGTTGCGAGCATAACATTGTTTGCTTTACCCGAAGGTGTCGAGGAATCACAAGCCGACAGCGATGTCGAGCCCCCTTTCGGTGCCGAAGTCTAAGAAAGATGAAGCATCATCGAGGGCTGAAGCTGCCTCCGTTGAGCATAAGCTCACACACAGACCAAAGAATCCCTTTTGCCCTGTATGTCAGCAAGCAAAGATGTACGCACCACAAGCGCGCAGAACTGGTGGATCTTCCACCATTCACAGCAAAGCCTTCGGAGATCACAGTACTGCCGATCATATCATCGCAACGGATGCAAAGGACTACGGATTCCAAGATGAGACTGCAGTCCACGCTGTCAACGACGCGTACCCGGCATCCAACAGAACGGGAGCGCAGTGCTATGAGGACATGATGCATTTCCTGACTGTTGATCAAGTCAAAGTGATCTATTCCGATAACGGTCACAAAGCCACATCTAGAGCCTACGTTGACGAAAACAAGGCTGTGATCGAGCGCGAGATCAGAACCGTCCTTGAGGGCGCCCGTTCAAATTTGGTGCAATCTGGCCTTCCAGACAGGTACTGGCCGATTGTGGCACAACACCGCACGATGAGCCTTAACGTCACGATGAGGCAAACAACGGGCTCGTGCCATGGACCATTCGGTTTGGCGACATTTTTAGTGGGGAGAAGATACCTTTCGGAGCCAAAGTCCTTTATTGGGCACCCCCAAAGCAGAAGATCCCACAAAGGTCCAAGTTTGCTGGTGCTGGAATAGAAGGCATATTCTTGGGTTACCATATTCAGCCGTGTTTTGTTTTCAAGGCTGAGTATCGTGTGGCACCTCCTCATGACATTCAGAACGCTTTGGCGAATGATGACTTGAAGATCTTTCGCACAAAACGGCTCGAAACATTGGAAGGTGACTTCATATTCCACTTGCATCCGAATCGGACTCCACTGGTAAATTGCCGAGTCTCGATGATCAACATTTTAATGTTCTTGAATCGCAACATCCGCATCCACCTCTGGAGGAGGGGTAAAGACCTTTTCGACCGCGATGAACGCGATGACATTCTTCCTGATCTGTTCGGGGATATATGGAACGACCCTCCATCGGAGCATGCGGAAAGCGAAGCCACCCGCAAAGGTAAGTCAGCAGCAGCTAAACGAGCAGCCCTACTTGATGATGTACTTCATTCAATCAAGAAAACTTGGCCGCAGTATCAGTATCAGCACCTTCTCCTCCTTACAGTTATGTTTGGGAACATGTCTAAAACGCAAAGCAGAACACGAAAGAAGGGTTCAGTCCGTGTACGAGGCTGAGTATGAAGCAGCGATCAAAGCGGCTGTGGAGCTTGTCGACGAAGGTGAGTACGAGAACCCTATCCCGTCGAGCATGGGTCGCATCATCGAGGAGCCGGCGGTTGCTGAGGATACCTTCAAGGCCATCGCCAGTGGCTGTGAGTTTTTCGTAACTCACTCGGATGGAACGCTCGCCCGTAGCACCATCCGGCCGGATTGCATTATTTCGGCCGTCGACACCTCGAAGAAGGACTTGCCCCTCTATGTCGCTGAGGCGCCAGAAGCCACCGTCACTGGTGAGCCTGAGCGCCCTTTCCGTGCCAAGCGGGACTATCAGGAAGCGGCAAGCTCATCGCACTCAACGGCGGTGGAGGCTAGGGCAGCACCGAAGGTGGCCAAGCAAAAGGCAAGGCCAGAGCCATCGGTCTCGCCCATGGCTGATGTTGCTATGGACGATGCTACAGCCACCCGCAAGGGTTAGCCTTCATCTGCTGTTGATGCCGGGGTGGAAAGCTACACCACTGACGCTGGTGAAGAGGAGCACTTTCCCTTTGGGTCGTTAACGCACTCAATGCCAGGCTGTCGTGGCTAAGGCATGCTCTTTTGTCTTCGTTGTAAGGCCCCCCAAACCGACGAGTCTGCGAAGTCAACAAAGCGTTTCTTGGATAACATGAAGCTCAGGAATCGCTTGCTGGCCACAGCAGCCGCAGGATCCCGAAAGCCCATCGAGAATCTCATCACCTCAGACCTCCGAAATCTCAACTTCAGCAGCAAGAAGAGTGGCCAGATGTCAGCCGAAGCCACACTCATCCGCGATGCAAAGGATCGCTCTTTGCGAGCCAAGAAGATCGGGTACGAGTCATTGGCCAAGCGCTTCAACGATGACGACGTCTTCAAAAGGCGCATGCAGCAGGAGGGCAAGAACATGCGGGATATGCAGAGGTTTGACTGCTTGGCAATGGCATGTCTCCCCGACCCCGGCCGCAACGAAGAGCAGCCGGTTCGCGCTATGCATCTGGGGATACTACTGTGCCGCCTGGTAGACTCGTGTTCTATGCCCACGACGATGTGGAGCCTTTGCGCACTCTCCATCTCATTGTCGAGGTCGGTAATGTCAACATCGGATTTTTGTTACCTCGGAGCATTCCTTCCGCCCAGCATTTACGCTGACATCGTGATGATTGCTCCCGAAGCGCGACGTGTCCTCACCTTCGATGGGGAAGTCCGCATCACATCGCGCAATCGCGATGGCGTGATCGAGGAGCTGGCTCACATCTTGAATGACAGCCTGCCGAGCGCCGAGCACCAGAATGCTGAGACAGAGCGCCTAGCTGACACTAACACACAAGTGGCTGCACGCAAGAAGGAAACCCAAAGGGGTCTCCTGCAGTGCTTGCCACCCGCCTGTACGGAGGATACACGCAGTCCGAATGGGACGCATGGCATCGCTCCCGCCGTCAGGGGGATACACTCAGGCTGAGTAGGAAGCTTGGAATCGCTCCCGCCGCTACGAATCCCTACCTGAAATTTTCGCGTAAGCTTCGGACATGTGGGGCCCAACTCCTGTGCTTTATACAAGCTCGTTTTGGCAAAGCCTTCACGTAAAGCCCAGGGCAACCTCGAGCCTGTGTACGCTAGGAAATCATCGCCTTAGCTTGAGCTGCACGGCGAGGGGTGTACATATTGCCCTGCCTCCACAACTAGTTTGATGTCCTTAGCTGAACCTTTACGCGACGCGCACTGGGGCTCAAGTCCCCAAGTCCCCAAGAGGAAAAGATTCTACAGGGTTGACTTAGCGGTAGCACTTGTGTAGTTGGCTGTGAACCCTGAAACCTCAAATCCTAAAGGCACACACCGCGGAAGCCTAAAAGCTTTAAGGCCATGCCCTGCATGACAACACCGGGCGAGTTCTCACCTGGTCAGACTTTCGTAACACTCCTTGCTTGGCTGGTCCGGGACGGCGGCTCGAGATCGCAGCTTGAGACTCCTGATAATCCCAGCCGACGACCCTTTGCGCGAAGTCGGGGCACCCAGCCTCGAGAAGGTTGAGTTTGAGATTTCGGAGTCGAGTCCCTTGTGAAAGGGGCTCGACGGCTTGAAGGGCCAAGGGTTTACAGATGCACGCATTCCTAAATGCTTCAGGGGGTGGGGTTTTGTCGAACTTTACCCTTCTGGGCCTGAGCCTGAGAATTCACACTTGAGTCGGTTCTTGAACGGCTTTTGAGCTCTATGACGAAAATCTAAACATAGCCCTAAACCAAAAGCTCTAAGTTGCCGCCGGCTTAAAGACACCAACACGGGAGTTCCGAACTTTAAGAAGCCCGCACGTCAGACCGTAAGCCTACCAGGACGGAGCATTTTCTATCGTGAAGGGTGGCAACTTGAGTGTGGAGCCTCAGAGCCGAGAATATTGCACGTGGACCCGAAATTTCCAAATGTGCAGCGCGCCTCCTTCCCACACCCATGCAGTTTCAGTGAAATGGCTGAAAATGTATCCTGACCTTAGCCCTGAACCTCTAAATTTCCGAATTTGAGAACGCCCGCGGTTCAGGCCATGGCTGACAACGAGCCCGCACCCCCTGTGCCTCAGAGGGAATTTCGGGTTTCGATTTTCAGGGCTTGGGGGCCTTGCCCGGCGTGTAGGAACTCAAGGTGCAGCTCAAAAAAATCAATGCCTTCCTTGAGGCGGGCTCAACTGACAAGGGTTTAGGCTTTATGCTTTTTCAGAGCCATGGCACTTGAAACAAATTCTCAACCTTGAATTTCAAATCCAGGTCCTATGCCTAAACCTGAAGTCCCGAATCCCAGACCCTGAATCGTTTCGTTGCCCGCTGCTCCTGGCTGATTAAAGAGTTTCTCGAAACTAGAAGAATCGATTCATAATCGTAATAACCATTGTTATAATTACAATCGGCGATCGAGAAATGACAGATAGTAGCAGTCATCAGACAGATAACAGTACTAAGAATAATAACAGCAATCATCAGAATCACAGGAATACGAATAACAGCAAGAATAGCCATTCTAAGAATCAAAATCAGACGTATAAAACCCAGCATTTCGCCCCTTTGCCTCTGATCCCCAGGTGCCTGCGGAGCCGGCCAAGCCGGTGAAGAAACGCTCCCCGTGCCTTGGACGGTTTTGGCGTTTTTGTTTTTTTTTGGGGGGGCGGGGACTTCGGCAGGGTTGAGGGGTGTAGTAGGGCTTTGGGTTTAAGGATCAAGGCTTTCGGGCGTAGGGCCTGGAGTTTGGGGTTTAGAGTTTGGGTTTGGGGCTTAGGGGGGCTTTAGTAAACTCGGGTTGAGGGTTGCTTTTCTATTCCACAATGCTGTCGTGATCCTGCACTATATCGGACAGAGCTATCGTTATGCTGATGCGTGGGAGCCGATCTCCAACCCTTGCTGAGGAATCGCTTGGTAGTGGAAGAAGCGCTGAATGACGACAACTCCGTCATTTCCCTGTCGCAGGCTCCGGGTGTTCATGCGGTTCCAAGAGTCTTTGGCTATCGGGGAATGCTGACTTTTCCATGAGCCCGGTGTCAGGTGCACTTCATTCAGGCTTTGAGCCCACTTTCCAGACAGCACAAGCATAGCCTGGATGTGTGGATGTGCTCATGCGCCATATGCACACATGCAGAGAAACAAATAGCATGCACACATAACATCTGCCTGCCCTTGCGCTGAACACAAGATCGATTCCCTTCTATGGCGTTCCGTCCACTGGGACCCGGGTGTAAGAGCACCCTCAGCTTGAAGGGGTTCTGATCGGTCCAAACCCTAAGCCGCAAGTCTCCAGGCCAAGATGGAGGAGCTGAACCTTTTCCGCGGTGACAACGTGCTCATCAAAGGTAAAAAGCGAAAGGACAGCTGCTTTTTCCTAAACATCAAGAACACCGCCCGCACCCCCCAAGCTCAGACCACAAAACCGCAGGTAAATAAACCTCAGCTGGGCCGATAGGAACATCTACCCCCTCCCGGACCTTGGCGTTTTGCCTTGTCCTGCTCTCGGAGCGTTGACCTATGCTGACTTCTCATCTGGCTCTGCAGGACACGGTGTGCATCGTCTTGGCTGACGAGAACCTAGATGATAGCAAGATCCGCATGAACAAGGCCGTATCAAGGGCCAGGTAGAGGGTGATGGCAGTCATGACCGCAATATCTGCAACAAGATGATATCGGGCGAAGCTTCGTATTCAAACCTGCAAAAGCTAGCAACGACATCAAGTAACGACATCCAGCGACAGCAACGGCATGCAGTGTACACACAGGTCGTGCGGAAAAATCTTCGAGTCCGCTTGGGCGACATCATCTCCGTCCATGCATGCAGCTGGGGCACAACAGCGTCCCAAAAGATTTTTTTGGGAATTTAAGTGATTGATTCCGACTGGTAGATATGAGAAGCGATTGAGGTATGCTTCTCGAGGCTTCCTGTTAGATTGGTTCCCCCAGGTTTCAGGCCTCACGCAAGGGAAATCTCAAGGACAGAATCACTTTGGCATGCTAGAGACATCAGATATCTAGGTGGAGACGTGCCGTACGGAAAGCGCATCCACGTTCTCCCGCTGGACGACACCATCGAGGGCCTCACAGGTTGCTTGGACTCCGGCATGTGAAGCGGGGTTGAGGCTTGGTGGTTTAATTGTGTGAGGATGTGCGGGCTGACTCTCAATTAGAGGTTGAGGCTTTAAGGTTTACCTGCTTGAAACGGGATTGAAAGGTCGGGGTTCACGGCACAAGCAGCACAAGCAAAGTCGTGTTGCAACTTCTGCCAGTGAAACGAGCTGAGCAAGTCCTGCGTAGTGTCCGAGAGGCAACCTCTTCGACACTTACCTGAAGCCTTATTACCTGGAGGCCTGGCATGTGAAGTTTGCTAGCTGCTTGCAAGTGTGGTGAGTCTCTGCACAAGTTGTGGCTTCGGGGGTGCTTTGCTCATGCCCCGAGGTCGTTAGCCTGGGCATTACCTTGCCTGGATGGTGTGAAGCTATGAGCGGTATATGCGTGTTTAGGAGGTAATCATCCAATGGAGATGTTGTTCTGAGTTTCACGGCTTGGGCGAATTCCTGGGTCAGGATTGCATCTGCGCCCTGGTGCAGGCCTACCGCCCCGCCCGTCAGGGGGACCTCTTCCTCGTGCGCGGTGGCTTCCGTCCCGTGGAGTTCAAGGCAATCATGGGGCGACGGGAAGACGAAGAGCCGTCCGAACCAAAAGCCCCACGAAAAAAGACGAGCGTGCACAGCACACAGCCACGAAGAGCGGCAGGCAGAGAAAGCCCCCAACCCTGATGCCCTGAAGAACGACACACCTGACCTCGTGTAACAATCCTCATCACAGCATCAAACCTTTCTCGACGATCCTAAAGCTTTTGAATCAGTCGGGAAACCGCTTCGAAAGGTGGTTGGTGTGGATCCTGGCGAATTCGCTCCTTTCCTCAAGCATGGAAGCGCAGAGAGCTGGCATTAAACAATTTAAGGACATAATAAACAACAATAATAACAATAACAATGCTTCTTGTTATTATTGCTATTTCTATTTCCATTACTTTTCTAGCATGTTATCATTATCGTATACTATATTGTAGTATATTATAGTACACTATTGTAGATATTAAAAAGAAGTATTTTAAGTCATGCCTGCGCAGTTTCACATATTCTAGCATCGGAGCCAGGAATCGCTCCTCGAGGCATCTAAGGTGCAAGGAGTTGAGTTCAGTGTTTAGGGTTTAGTGCAGCCTGGAACGAGTCAGCTGTCCTGGCGTGACGTTGCAAGCCAGTTGCAAAGGGTTTAGGGTCTAGGGATCTTCGGAGATTAAGGTTTAGGGGCCCAGGGTGGAGACAATAGTGTATGCGTCCAAACCCGGACCTGAAACCTGGAAATCTTGAGTATGCTGGCCTTCGGGAAGAGGGAGTTGAATAGTTTCTATCACAATTCCTAAGTTTTAGGATTGGAGGGGTTTCGGTGCCTTTGGACTGCAGCTGAGGTTATTGTGGCACCAGACACCGTAATCCATTGCGAGGGCGAACCAGTGCCTGGGCAGCGGAACCCTGGCCCTAAACCCTTGCAACACCTAAACTTTAAACCCTAAACCGAAGCGCCTCGGGGCCGAAAAGCCGCTCCCAGACTTCTACGTAAGGCTGCGATTCGAAGACTCGCAGCACAGAAGCAATCAACAGCAGAGCCTTTGTAAAGATCTTCCGGGCCGCTGCCGCAAGGGGACATTGCGGTCCACATTCGACTGCCGCCTCTGACCGACCGACCCCTCTCCGCGAAGTCCTTGACCGGATCCTGACTGGGGGGACGATGGATCCGGCAATGTGGGCCCAGCTAGTGGCAGTCGCCGCACCCCGAGGGGCTAAGACGCAAACAGGGCATGGGGCTCTGAAGCCGTCATGGCCCCATGCAAGGCAGAGCCAGCAAGGCAGAGACTCAGACAACGGCAAGATGAGGGACGAGAGCAAGTGCATGCCAGGTGCACGAGAGTGGATTGCTTTTCTTCGCTTTGAACTTTGGACTTCTGTAGTTATCAAGAAACTGCGTCACCGACTGAAAGGAATAACAAGGATGCCCAAATGCTTGCACAACTTGTATACTGGTACGAACCTGCAAATAAAACTTGTCTGAATCCACAGGTAGGTGAAGGAGTGCGGCCAGTGCCGACGGAGACAGGCTCCAAGCACAGAGGGCACGCACAGGGCCGACCCACAGGCGTGCGCCAAGTGCAGAGGGAACATCGTTGTTCCAGCACCGAGTTCGAAAACGCATCCAACCAGCCGAGAAGACGCCGGCGCGGAATGAGAGTAGGTACATCCGCTGCAGCATCAAAACGATACAAAGCCGCAGATCTGGAAAAATGAAAGAAAGCAAAGCCCCCCAAGGACGCAATAGTATTGTCAGTGTAGTCACCACGCAGCAAGTACATGGTACAGGTACCAGTCCCTTTCCGGGGTCCACACCCACCCTGAAACAAGCCCCAATCGACTGCTAGGCCCAAGGGAGCATAACCACAAGCCTGCATCGTGAGAATCAGGATTGCTTTCTTGTTTGGCTAATGTGCAGTGGGAGAAGCATGACGAGCATTGATTGTTGAGCACGGCAGCAAGGGCGAGTGTTGTAAGTTGTGAGCGTCAGAAGCCGAGCTGTGGCAGCGAGAGCAGGCATCACGAGCATCAGACGCGAAATTTTCGAATGCAGGCATCATGAACATCAGAAGGGAAACTGAATATACGACGCAGCAGATTAGGCATCATGACCATTAGGAGGGAGACTTCCAAACACAAGGGGTAGGGAGAGCGCGCATCATGAGCATCAGCAGAGAGATTGCTAAGGCAGTAAGAGGGAGCATCATGAGCGTCAGAAGGGAGACGGTCAACTGCATGGGGCAGAAGAGCCAGCATCATGAGAATCAGAGGGGAGACTCCGAGACCCACGGGCTAAGCCGGCGGGGCAACAAGAGCGAGGATCAGGAGCATCAGAGGGAGACTGCTAGCCTCCTGTGCAGCGAGAGCCCAATAATTCATGAGCAGAGAACTGTAAGTCCATGGCGCGGCAAGAGGGAGCATCATGAGCATCAGCAGCGAGAGTGTCAAATCCATGGGGAAGAGAGCAAACAAACACGCATGAGCATGAGTTCGCGCACGGTGCGTTGAGAGCGAGTGTCTCGAGCTTCAGAAGAGATGCCCAAAATGAAGGGCCAGCGAGAGCGAACATGAGCGTCACAAGGGTCACAAGGGGTACTCCTAGCCTAGCTGACGAGGCTGGGAGAGCATGCTTCGTGTGCAAAGAAGAGACCTTCATACCGTTGGACGGCAAGAGCCAGAACCCATAAGCACCAGCGCGCAGGCGTCGAAGCCACGAAGCAGCGAACTCCAGCATCAGCCGGCGAACTTCTAACCTACGGAGCCGTTTTGACAGAAAGCCGCGTCGTTGAAGAAGTATGTGGCTGAACTCAAGCGATTCTTGTGAGTGTTTGTCGAGCCGGCGGGCAGCGACTTTCTTAGACTGTTTTTGCTTGCTATACCTTGATCGAGATGGCATGGACGCGCTTTGACATTGCGGCTCTTCCTGCGGACGCTTTCATACCCAAGATGCTTCCCCAGAATATGCTCTTTTGCCGAAATTGAAACATCCTGCAGCATCAGACTCGGCCGAGTCGTCGCCCACAGTCTTGATTTTGGAGCCTCGGAGAGTGTAGCCTCCCCCAAGAGCTGTCTACGCGAGGTCCGTCTGCTGTGTTTCTGCTCCTAGAGGTGACAGACCCCTACGGTGTGTGTGTGTGTGATTTGTTTGGCTTTGCGATTTTGTGTTCGGACATTCTGCGCCAACTTGCACATTACACAAACACTGTCCAGCTCAGATGTCTGCCTTAGAGCTGGGAGGAGTGGGAGCAGGAGCAGGAGGTTCTGACAAAGCCATAAACCGGTGATATGTTCAACATTGAAAGCTCAGACTCCTTCGGAAGATGACGAACACTTTCAGAGCCTGGAGCCACCGAAATCCGAGCCGCTGCAGCTGGCGTTTGAGGAGCGCCTCCAGGTACAAGCGTTTCATCCTAAACTTTAACAAGCTTTAAACCTTAAGCCTTAAACCCTGAACCTAAAGCTGTCTGACCGTAACTGGACTCCGAACCGGATTCCCTCAAGCCTCCAGGCTTGTCCTGCGGGAAGCAAACGGAGCTCGAAATCCTGATGCTAGTAGTATCCTTCTGGACCCTTCCTAGATGAAGCGTGCCCAAGTATCACCCTCCCAAGGTGAAGCGTGAGGATGAGGAGCGGCTGGACGACGTCGGTGCTTGGGCAGCGTGAAAGATCTTCGGGGGTCAGAGGGTTTCCGTTTGGGTGAGGGTTGCAGGATTTCCGCCGGTTCGCTCTGTGTAAAAATGGGCTCAGGGAGCAGCGTCCTTCGTAGGAGCATTCGGGACTCGAGCTCTGGGTGTTGTGAGCCAGAAGGCCTGAAGTCAGATGGTTCCTGGCCCTTCAAGTTCAAAGGCTTTACGGTTCGGCCTGGTCCAAACAAGGTCTGTCGCCTGTCCTGCGTGAATGCTTAGCAAGCAGCTTAGCATTTGTCCTGCTATTGGCTTGCCGCCCGTTTCGTCTTGCTGCTGCCGTCTTTCTGTGTAGAGCCGTGGGTTTTGAAGCAAGTCAGAACGGTTCCGATTGTAAATGTTTGACATGTGCTTGTGACGGCTAGTGGTTGGCCAGAGCCCGGTGCAGGATGCTGCTTTCACCACGAGTTTCTGTGCGGGCAGTTCAGGGGTTCCTTCGGTTGCTATTGGCGCTGTGCGGCCACGGCTGCGGATGATGAATGTGGCGACGAAGGCGAAGGTCATGATGCTGTTGAAGTTGTTGATGCTGAGCATGATGATCAGGAGTTTGATGTCGAGGATTTGTCCTGTTGTCCTTGGCGCTGTTTGCGTTTTGTGTTTTGCTGCAGCTTGGGTGGGTTTCGAGCTGGTGGTGAATGCGCTTGCATTCGCAGCAGGCGTTACAGCCTCTGCCGCTGCCTCCGCTGTCAATCGTCGTCGTCGCCATCGCCGTCTTCGCCGATGACGATGTTGTTCTTGTTGCTCCCGGATGTTCTTGACGACGGTGTTGTTGTTGATGATGATGGGTGTTTTGCCGCTCCTGCAGGCACATCGTGCATGATGCCACGGTAGGAACTCCCAGCGTCAGAGAAGAATGCATCTCACCGCCCTATTCGTAGGAGCACGTGAGAGTCCGATCCCGATGGCACAGCTAGCAGGGTAAACTTCTCCGAGTTGTGATAGCTTCGAAACCATGAGCCCATCCATGAATCCAATCAGACCGTAATCGCTCAAATGTGGAAGCATTACAACGAAATATTTAGCGGCCTTGACCCACGACTTGAAATCAACAACAAAGTGGCGAGTTCTGGCCAAGCCGGTTGCTATTGGAGGATACGATGACATCGGAGGCTGCAAGAAGGTGCCTTATCTCTGCAGTGCGTCAGGTTTTGGCCTCGCCTTCGTCGCAACCCTGAGATTGACGTTAATCATTTTAGTAGTATCTTGTTGGTAGCTATGAAAGTGCTGTGAGAAGCCGGCGTGGAGAACGGGCGGGGGGTGGGGCATATTCGAGCTGCACTTGCACCGAGACTTAAGTCTTCGGGCTGTTCTTCTGTGGGGTTTAGGGCCGTTGAGGGTTTAGGGCTTAGGGTTCAGTCCCTGCTGCCACGAGTGCAGCCTGGAACGAGTCAGCTGTCCTGGCGGGACGTTGCAAGCCAGTTGCAAAAGGGCTTAGGGTTCCTGAAACTCTTGGCTTTGTTCCACGAAACCATTTTCTGCCCGCATTCGTGCGAGAATAGAAGTGCTGTGGGGATTCTGGGCTTTCCGGTCTGGACTCCTCCGCTAGGCGATGGGTCAGATTCGCGAGATGATCGAGCTCCCCCTGCGGCATCCCACGCTCTTCAAGACGCAACTTGGCCCGAAGGGTCAGGAGAATGGGTGCCTCTTGTGAAGCAAGCTGGGTGGGCAGTAAGGGCAGCAGACGAGTCCCTTGTGAAAAATTAAGAAGGCAGGGTATAGGACGCAGAGGGCTGAGTATGAGGGCCTGTGCATTGAAGCGCCTTTGGAAAAAGATTCAGAGGGCCTTCCGATGGCATCCCACGCCTTGAGAAAGAAGTAGAGCGAGGGAGAGAGACAGAGTTTGTCGGCGCTGAGGAGGGGGTATTACTGAATGGCTACATGATTGTTGAAATCTTCTTGTTCTTCTTCTGATTCGCATTGTTGTTATTGCTACCATGCTATAATTATCATTGATATTAATATATTTGGTGCTATTATCCCTAGTCTCCGTATCATCCATATAGTATTATGGTTCTCATAGTAGTAACAGTCATGACAATGTTTTTTAGCATGCTTATTAGTACGAAAAATAGCATTGCTAGCATCATTATTTTGTCGGCTTAGATCCGGGCCGAGCGCCGCATCTTCCTAAGTAGACCAGATAGCCCAAGCTCTCAGCACGACCGCATCACTTCAACCATCACAGAATTGAGGACGAAAGGTAGTACACTATTTGTGAGTCCAGGCCATAACGAACTGCTCACCCAGGTCCAAACCAAGCCGTAAACCCCTACACCCGGTGAATGCGTTGTGTTGGTTTGTTGGTGGGTCGTCACTTGGTCATTCTTAGATTGATCCTGGTGGAGCCTTGCCTGCCTTGCGCGAGTTTGAGAGTCGAAACATCGGCGGGAAGCGGAGCTTAGCGATTTCCCGGCGTTCCTTGTAAGGTTGGGGGTGAAGCCACCGCGAGGGGTCCTCTTGCGCCCTGGTGCAAAGAACCAGTGTGGGGCTTTCAAGGTGGTGGTCTGCTGGGCTGTTGGGATGTTAGGGAATTTTTGGGGTGGCTTCGGGTGCAAGTGAAGCGGAATCGATGGAGGACTTCGAGTAAAGTGTGAGCACGCGACTGTCAAACGGCTGAACCGAGGAGTTCAGGATTAGCCTTCCGCATGATTGCAGCTTTTTCAGTTCTCCTGCACCCATTGCGGGCCATTGATGCCAAGCAGCCGTGACTGGGAAGGTATGGCCCTCCTGGTAGTGGCAAAACCCTGATTGCACGGGCCGTGGCCAACGAGACTGGAGCTTTCTTCTTTCTCATCAACGGTCCAGAAATCATGTCCAAGATGGCAGGCGCCTTTCATCTTTCGCGATTCTAGGGGGTCCGTGTTGATGGTCGGGTTTAGGTGTTGTCGATTGCACGTGGTGCCGGCAACATGCATCCACGGAGGAAGTTGGGGCAGTTTAAAGTCAATCGCGGACACCTGCCATAAAAGCCCCAATAATTGTCAACATAGTTCCTGGAGTTCCTGCTTATAGGTATAGTATCACATACCCCAAGACACTGCTCTAAGCGTTAATGCCCCTGTACTACTTAAATTTTCATGCTGAAGTTTTTGACTTCCCGGTTTCCGGGCTGCCTTCAGACAGGAGAGGCGGAGAGCAACCTGCGCAAGGCTTTCGAGGAGGCGTTCAGGGCAAGAAAGGGTTTAGTATATTAGGAATTAGGGCTTAGGGAAGTTTAGGGGATTCAGTCAGGGCTTAGTGCATTGCAGTCTCTGCTCAAAAAAAGGGTAGTTTAGGGTTCAAGTCAATAGGTTTTAGGGCTTATTAGTTGGATGGTACCTTGCCTGTTTAGTTGTATGGCACCACCCAACCCCCACCCTAGGATAAACATGTATCTCAAGATCTCACCATCCACCCTAGGATAAAAATCTATGTTAAGATCTCATCTCCCACCCTTGGATATCGCTTATCCTAGGAACTCAGCCCCGGTAGGATGATTCCAGCCCAAGTTACCATCCTAGGAATAATGCTCACATCTAACTAGGTGCCATACGCCTAACTAGGCAAGGGGGGTCTTGTAGAATTTGGTTCAGGGTTAAGGGTTAAGGGTTAAGCAAGAAGGCTTTATCTCCTGGATTTCCGAAAGACGTTCAATGTGTTCCATCATTTTTGAGTATTGTTCTGTTCGCTCTTGATCTTCTCTATCTTTGTTTTCTAGCATTTGAACGTCTTGCATAATGTTGTCAGAGTCTTCCGCATCAAGAGTATGAGAACACACCTGTTTTAACTTTCACAACTCGGCAATTTTAAAATTATACCCTAGTGCGTTTCTCTTCAGGTTTTATAAGTTGCCAATGTATTTGGCTTGTATTTTTGTATGTAAAATATATAGGTGTTATTTCATTAAGTCATTTCCTCAGAAAATTATACTCTTAAGCTTTGCTGGATCACGCTTTGTTTGACAGACTTATCTAAGCATTCAGAACAAGTCATAGTGTATTTACCATAATAAGAAGACTGCTTACTGGTGGAATAGCAACGCTTAAAACAATCAATGTCTTTGACTTGCTTACAGAGATAACACTTCCTAGTAACAACATTAACTGTTTCATTATATGGATCAAAACCAACTGATATCTTATTTGCTCGTATTTGCGTTATTATTAGACACAGCTTTTCATAATGTGAAATTATGAAGCTTGCACGGGTTCCTCAAGACTTAGCGAAACTAGTAACGAATTGATGTCTTTCCACGCTCTTATGACGCGCTTATGACCTTGTAGAACCTGCTAGACACACGCGGGCATTGGCTCACTTCCTTCTTCTGTTTTCATTGGGGACCTTTTTTATGCCGCGGATGGCCTCTCAAACAAACCTAGATTTTTTTAATCCTTCATATTTTAATTATTCTTCAAAACCGTTACATCTTTTCCCATCCTTTCAACATCCTCCTCCACTTTTCTAAACTCTCTTCTGGGGTAGGCTTTCTTGATCCCCACCCACTTGGCGCTGAATCAACACTTTCATTATCTTGCGAGTTAGCTTTAAATTTGTCGTTTTCATCGGGGGGTGATTCCTCTCCCCATCTTCCGACTGCTTCTATCTTCAATTATTGTTGTACACTCGTTGTTTATCTGAGTTTCTTTGTTTAAAGTGTTCCTTCTACATTTACAAGGTAAACAATTTATCCCAGCTGTGTTTAAGTGGAAGCCACCTTCGTTTGATTCTCTCTGATTGTCACTCATTAAACTTTCTTGGATTGTTTAAAAATTCAAGAACTGCCTTGACCAATCCTAAGGAAGCGGTGCAACACTTTTAAAGCTTGGTATCTGGTATGATAAGCTTCTCTACTTCTGCAATCTCCTCTATCGTCTCTAAATACTTGTCCATTATATTAAAAGGTTTCTTCTCCATTAAGCAATGAGTGAAGAAATACCCAAAGTAGAACCAATGGACATACCCGGATAAGAATATAAAACAGCAAGTTTGATATGATGCCGAAGCTACCCACGCGGATGTTATGCGTGGCTTCTTCAACAGGTGGCAAACAGTCTTGATCCAGAACTTGATATTAAAAATCTACAGAGGATCCCCAGTTGTCACGTAGACGACACGTGGACGGCAGTAAAGAAATACATAAGGGATGTAATGAAGGCAGACACCCGAAAAAAGAACAGCTTTATCGTGAGGAACACGATCCAGCGGCATTAAAGAAGATCATAGACACTCAACATAAAGTTGTTGTTTTTCAGAAGAAGACTAAACGACAAGTTTTTTTTGTATTCCGTTAGTGGTGGACGGTTTCGCCGACGGTCCGAATTTCGTAAGATACTCAAGCTTGGCTCCGCTCATTAGGTTAAATGCCAGTGCTCTATTCATCTGCAGACTCAAGAACATGAACCAAGTCAACGCGACTTTAAAAGAGAACTCGGCACTGATGGACAAAAGCACGGTATACAAAATGTATCAAAAAGCCGTGAATTTTGCTCCTTACTCCTTCTTCTACAGTAACACCAGCGCTAAAGATGTTAGTAAAATGTTCTTTATTAACTTTGAACAGCGCCTGGACATAGGGGATAGAAAATTTTGTCGCATAAGCTAGGACTACAAACACAACAGTGCAAATCACTGAATCCAAAACAAGGACATTTCTTCTTCCTTTTCAATGCTTCTACTTTCTTTTCTTCCTCGTCTAATTTGTTCAACAGATCTTTCATCGCTTTTAGGAATATATCGGTTTCCGAAACGTCTTTGTTTTTTGTTGAAGTAGTTCCATACTGGTAGCATACTGAGAATGGAAATAGCTCATATACAATAGCTTATGTTATATTAACCGCTATCTCCTTTATGTTTCTTTATGGATTTTGTTATTTCTCCTCTCATTGTTGTCATTTCTTTCTTATTGACTTAACCGTTTCTAATAGCCCGTCTTTCTCACTGAGAAGGTGTTGCACCGCACCCCATAAAACAACGGTCAATTTCTTATAAGCTAAGAGTTTTACACCATCACCATTCTAATATATGATGTGGTCCCATTCAGGGGCACTCCGGGCATAGGAAAGAAAGTCTGTGTGTCTTGCTTTGATGGCAGCGCATTTTGCAGAGGAGAACAGGCATCCCATCGTGCTTCAGCGTGGGAACAGAGGTTGGTCGCGACCTGTTAGGGCAAAGTCGAAAGCCATGGTGAGAACAAGCCATTAAGGCTGCTTGATTTGCCAGCGACCCAGCTCCTTGCAGACCCGATTGGTGGCGAGAATTAGACAACAGTGGAGTCTCCTCTGCAGGGGTGCGCCATTCTGTTCACATCGCCCAGCCACACGAGTTATCATTCAGAATGGAATCAGGAAGGGGTGGACAGCACGAAGAGGTTCATGCTTCTTTGGAAACCAGCGGAAGTTTGGACACATGCCGCAACTTTGTTTCCGGGCGCGGAGCTCGACAGAGCAAGTGTCGACAAAGCTTATTCCATGGTTGGTGGATGTGTTCGTTGGTTGCAGCAGGAGGCAAGGAATATAGTTGCAGAGTGCATAGCATGCAGCGATGTCCGTCACCTGTCAACAATTGTGAAGCAAGCGGTGTCGACTCCGGACCACATGAGCAGCCCAAGCGACAGCAGGATGAGTTACATGTCGCACATAGACTCGCAGGCATACTTCAGCAAGGAGAAGGTGACGATGCAGTTCGTTGACGCCAAAGTTGCCGTAGACGCGCTCACGGAGAAGTTGAAGTTATATGAGTAAGAGAAGTGGTTGGAGCTCATCACCACCTCATCGCTGATGGTTTGATGGGCCCGTTGGTCGGCAGTTTTTTTTTTGAAAAGCACGTCATGCAAAAGCTGACAGCGGATGCAGAGGTCCAACTTCGCTTCACTCCCATCCAAGCAATGTGCAGGAGTTAAAGACGCTGGACACGGTGACCAAAGAAACCGACCTCGCGACAGCCGAGCTATTCAACCCTTTGCCGAAGGTGTTCGCCGCAGCGGAATTGTTCTTTGCCACGAAGAAGTCAACGTTGTGGTTGTTTCATCAGATAACCATGGCAGAGACGCACGACTGCAAGATTGGGTCTTTTCTTGGAACCATGGCTAAGTATCTCACTGATTTGGGCAAAATCCAGCAAATCAGGTGGATCGTGGTAACACCAGCATGTATCACTTTCAATGCTTACAAGGTTGCTCAAGAGGTTCACGGCACGTGGAAACTTGGCGCACAGAAGTTGGCCGTGGAGCAATATGTTTCACCTTTTGACATGACAGCGTGACAGGTGAAGTGCCAAAACGCAGCGGCAAGTTGCTGAAGAGCCTGTCGTTCCTTGCAATAGATTTTTGACCCCAAACCTTAGCTCAAATTCAACAAGACCCCCTGACCTAGTCTAGGCTACGGCATCTAGAAAGAAGTAAGCATTGTTTTTAGGATGGCAACTTGGGTTGGGATCATCCTACTGGCAGCTGAAATCTGGGGATAGATGTTATCCTGGGGTGACAGGTGAGATCTTAGGGTGAGTGGTGAGATTTTGAGATAGATTTTTATCTTAGGGTTGGGGTTGGGTGGTGCCAGACACCTACATAGGCAAGGTTTCATCTAACTTTATTTAGGGTGCTCGTTGTGAGGCAGAGAAGAACTCTCCCGCAATCATCTTCATCGATGAGATCGACTCGATCGCGCCAAAGCGAGACAAGACCAGCGGCGAGGTTGGGCACGCAGGTTTGGGCTGATGTAGGCTGTAGGGTTTCGGGTTGAGGGTGTAGGGAGGGCCCGGGCCCGCCACAAGCAGGAGGCGTGGGCCAGGGTTCGTATGTGCGTTTCTAAGGATCTCGAACAGGATATACGCTGAATGGGTCTAAACAATGGCACGATCAAGCTAATGAAGCTCAAGAGGTACCGCTTGGAGCAAAGTTTATTATAGCCGAAGGTTTCGGTTTGTTGTCGGGATACACGGCTTCGTGCCCACAATGTGCATGAGAACTTGAGGACAAGATGTCGAAAAAGAGGGTTGCGGTGAATAGGTGTGCCGTTTAGGGCCTTCGTCAAAAGAATCGCAGACTTCGGTGATGTGCGCCCGTTTGCTCGCGCACGTGATTGGCAACACGACTCTACCAAAGCCCGAAAGCCTGAAGTCATGCATAGCCCAAAGGTCGAGAAGCGCGTGGTCTCCCAGCTGCTGACGCTCATGGATGGCATCAAAGGCCGTGGCCAGGCCCGGTCCGGTTTCGGCTTGACGGTTTGGGGGTTCAGGGCCTAGGAAGGTTTTCCTTTTTTGTTTTCGAAGACCCGCTTTGCACCAGATAAAGAAAATGCCTCGTGAACCGTTGAACAATGAGAGAGCTCGCATTATGCTCTACACCGGAAAACCGGAACTGACTCTGCAAGCTGCGATCAGGTGGTGGTCATTGCTGCCACGAACAGGCCTTCAAGGGAGGTTTCATCTTCCAAACGGATCAATAGGGCAGCATGGCGGCCGCCAGTTTACGCTCTGTGCGAGCATGATATCAAGACTCCTGCGCGTTTGTCAGGGTTCCACGTAGGGTTAATTTGAGAGCAATTGCGAAGATTCCGGTGTATGGCTTAGGGGCTTTGCGCTTCGTGACTTGTTGCAGCGTGGCTGTCCTGTTTTGCAGCTTGCGGCCCAGGGCACTTTTAGCAACTTCAGGCTGAAGGGTTTAGGGATGTGATGTAGGTAGGTGGCAAGACATTTTCGAGGATACTGTGCGGCCAGTATATATCTAGACCAGCACACGCACATGTGTGTACGTGCACAAATCTAATGTTTGTTTGTTTGTGTCTGTGTCTGTGTCTGTGTCTGTGTCTGTGTCTGTGTCTGTGTCTGTGTCTGTGTCTGTGTCTGTGTCTGTGTGCATGTACGTGCACATATACAAACATGCATTCCTACCCGAAGGTATTTCAGTCCACTGTTTCCACGCCCCCCTTTTAACGGCCCGCTCGCATCTTCCTTCCATCCCATCCCGAAGGTTGTGCAAGGTGAAGGCCTACACATTAAAACACAAGAAAAATCAGCAACAATGGTGCCTTCAGCTTGAACCGTATAGGGCCACTTGGGCGATTCAGGGTTGAGGACGTAGGCTTTAGGCAAAAAAATCTAGGGTTTTCGGGATTGAGGGTCTAGGGTTGCAGGGAACCTTTGCCCGGGTTTTGGACGACTTGGAGCCTTCGGAGCCCTGTGTCTTTGGAAAGGTCCTCAAGAAGGGCCCCTTTCTTGGGTTTTGGGGTTTAGGGCTTTTTGTGGGGTTTTCGGGTTGCGGGCTGGGGAATGTGCACTGCAACTCTTCCTCAAAAGAGTTTAGGGCTTCGAGGGTTTGGTGCTTTCAGAATTTAAGCGTTCGAAGATTTAGGACGTCAGGGTTCCTACGACTTAAATGTACCGCTAGATCCATTCCTTATCTAAGCCCCGAAACTCTTGTTTGTTCTCGCCCAAACCCCACATCCCGCCAACTTTAACCTGCAAGCCGCAGAAACCCTCAACCCTGAAGCCCAAAATTAAACCCCAATGGCCGAACAGGGGACCCTAATGTAGATCCTAGCTACGGGAACAACAACAGGCCGAACTCCATTGATGCGGCCCTCCGGCGATTCGGCCGCTTCGACCGGGAATTGGACATTGGGGTCCCCGACGACAACGGCAGGCGGGAGTAGCAGTTGCGGATTCGGCAAGGATTTTTAGATAAGCACTTTCCAAGGGCTTTGGCATGGATTCTTTCGGGTTCTACGAGGTTTCCATAAGGTTCTAGGGTTGAGGGTTTCTTGGCTTTAGTTCTGGGTTTAGGCGAGGCTTGGGGAGGTTTGCTGAGCTTTGCGGCTCAGTGCCAGAGAGATCAGCAAAGACGTGTTTGGTCTGACGGCTCAAGAAAGCGAGAAATCTATCGAGAGGAAGACAAACGACAACAGAGAGTGCTTTGGCAGGTGCGGGTTTTGGAGAGCATTAATTAAGCTTCCCGGAGCATAGGCTTGGGTTTTCTCACTGTTAAATGAGGTGGGTTTCATGCACAGATGAACTCCGAGCCAGGCTGGAGATCCTGCGCATCCATTGCAAGAACATGAAGCTGGCCACGGATGTCAAGCTGGAGGAGGGCCTCATCCTTTTTTGGGTCTTCAGGTTTCTTCAGGTTCCGAAAAACCGAGGCCCATGATCGCAGGCGACAGGTAGACCGAAATCCCTCAAAGAAGCCAGGCCTCTGACTCTGTCCTCATCCCCTGTGAGCTTCAGACCTACCGAACCAAGCCCAAGCGCCACCTGTTCTGGGAGGAGGTGGCCTCCAACACCCACGGCTTCGTCGGTGCTGACCTGGCCCAACTCTGCACGGAAGCTGCGCTCACGCCACCCGACTCTCTTGTGTCCAGGTGTAGGCTTCAGGCGGCCTCTTTATCGTGGGTCTGAACGAGTTTCAGAATTTTGGCCAACTAAGCTGATCATGTTGAAGTGCCGGAGGTGCATCCGAGAGAAGATGGATCTCATCGATTTGGAGGAAGAGACCATCGACGCGGAGATCCTGGACTCGATGGCCGTGTCCCAGGACTTGTCGGGGAAATTTGTCATAATTTTCTTGTCTCTTTTTCGAAGCTGCAAGTCTTGGCCGACACCAATCATAAGTGATAGACTATAGCTGGGAAATTAAAAAGGGCTATACATCATATATTATGTAGAACCACCTCCCGGAAGATTTCCAGTATGGAACGGTTGAGATGCCGACCTTTGCGTGCCGTTGTTGGGTGGCAGCGGGCGTGTGAGTGTGGGTACCTTGGCTTTGAAAACGACATAACCCGGCAAGGTGTTGGGCACCTGCGTGTTTGAGATGCAAGGTTTGGGATTTGGGACGTGTTCAGATCTGTTTCAGCTCTAAAGTCGCAGCCCAAACACTATTTTGACGTGCGTGCAGCATTTCTTTTGTACTTCTAGTGTGAGACACCGAAGAACCATATTCCAGCAAACGGCTACACACCCGTGTCTGAAGAAGGCCTGACGCACATTGCCTTTGTGTGCAGGAGCACTTCAAGTCTGCGATGGGCAGCGTGAACCCCTCCTCCTTGCGAGAGACCGTGGTGGAGGCATGTGCAGGGGCTTTCGAAGCACAGGGCTTGGGTTTCGACTTTTTCTGGGCCTGCTACACTGGAGACTCGAGGCTTCTACTGCTGATGACAAGTTGAGGTGCCCAACATCAAATGGGACGATATCGGTGGTCTTGACGCCAAGCTGCTCTTGGGCCATCTCGCTTCAGCGAGAGGGGGTTTCGAGGTTCTGAAGACAACAGCCGCTTAACCCTGAAGACTCTGAAGCGTTTGGCTTCTCCGGGTGCAGCAAATGGAAGGGAGCGCGATTGTCAGAGCTACGACGACCTGAATCATGGCCAGTTTCTCTGCTACCAGAACTCAAGTGCGACCCGAGATGATTGGATTCCCCGAGCTCCAGTGTCAAAGCCCCGAGGACTAAGCCCTAAAGCTCCAACCTAAGAAAAGCTGGATCGCAAACTCGAAGCGCCCGAGCTGCCGAGGAAGACACGAAGAGGTCCCTGCAAGAGACGATCCTGTACCCAATCGACCACCCGGTGTCTGGCCAGAATTGCTCTGTTCGTTCTAGGGTTTAGGGTTTGTCCTTGTAGTGTCTATTGTGAAAGAGGACCGGCCAGCCATGCAGGAAGGCATTCCGGATAATCCAACAAGAGAGACCATGCATACAAGGACGTTCTAGGCCAGAGGCGGCATTGGAAGTGACTCAGCTGTGGTGATCCCATACAAATCGCAAAGTCCAGGGTGTTCGCCCGAGCAAGCACGAACAATTCCCATAGGTCCTTTCAAAAGAGATGCAGTTGTCATATGCATCTTGAATGTGAGTGTTCAGAGTCGTCGCAGGAACTTCATATCTTCATCAGTGTTTGCCTCCATGAACGCCAACTCCTGTTGATGATGATGGTGGTAACAAAGGCAATGCGGCTCGCGATGGTTAAAATCATGACATCAAGGTAGTGACGGCAACGGTCTGTATGGTTGTGGCCAACAGCAGGAGCAGCATGACAACAAGTAGCAGCAGTAGCAACATGGAAAGGCAGCAGCAGCGGCAGCAACAAAAACAACAGGAGTGACATCATCGCAACCGCAACAAGAATGACAACGACAACGACAACGACGACGACAGCAACAGCCAGCACAAGGATGCAGCAGCAACTACGAGAACGGGGTGAGAGCAGTAGCTGTAGTCGTTGGCAGCAGCAGAAGCAGCAGCAACAGCAGCAGCAGGAGAAGGAGGAGGAGGAGGAGGAGGCAAAAGGACTTTTACTCTTCGTCGGTGTCGTCGTCGTCGTCGTGGTCGTGTTTTCTGCTTTCAGCTCCAACTACTAACGCTGTGCAGCGACGACAATGGCCAGGATCGGCCTGCAAGCGGCGGTTTTCACTGATAAACTGAATTGTGGAGGGGCCAGAGACTGATGACATAACATCTCAAGTCCGTTCTGCTGAGGAGAAGTTCGAGAAATTTGGAATGCAGCCGTCACGTGGTGTGCTCTTCTACGGCTCTTCTGCTTGTTTTACATTCAGGGCATTTCAGGGCCATATGCTAAGCTATGGAAGGTTCGGAATGTTCATGCTGTGGGACGGGGCTTGTGGCGTTGAGCTTCGGGCTACAGGTTCTAAAGAGTCCCCAAGCTACGAGAGGCCCGCCGGGTTGCGGCAAGACGTTGCTTGCCAAAGCCGTGGCCTCCGAATGCTCCGCCAACTTCGTCAGCATCAAAGGCGGTGTGGGAAGGTGAAAGAGTTAGGGTTTGGGATTCAGGGTTTCGGGCTAGGGTTTTCAGGTGTTTGAAGTTTTGGGTGTGCGGGATCGTGATCAAGTCATCTTTAAATGTAGCCGCATTAATGATGCAAGAAGAAAACGTCCACCCACTCCATGGTCCCATACCGTACGCTTGGGAATTGCTTCCACTATGGTGCTTAACAGGCCGTCCGTTGGTTCCCACCACATAGAGAACAACTTCATGCGTAACCAACTAGACGGGACCCCTAGAAGGAACCCTAGAAGACGGAACCGCAGAAGGACCCTTCGGAACCTTGGAAAGAGACCTGGAAGGAAGCCTGGAAGCAACCGTAGAAAAAAGCTTGCAAACAACCCCGCCTCTGCTAGGAAAAAGCCTGACATGAACTCTCGAAGAAAGAAGGAGAGCCCCAGAAGGAGCCCTTGAAGGAGCCGCAGTAGGAACCCGAGAGAGAACCCCGAAGGAGCGCAGGCCTTGCACCCGAATTGGCAGCCGTTTCTCGTTGATTCGTTGGGTATTGAAGAACAAGTTTGGAACCTTGGAAGGTAAGTTTAGCTTTGAATCTTGCACGCTAATTCTTGTGAGTCGCCGCCTGCTCGAATGTTCGGCGTTGCATGCTATTTGTCGGAATCGCCAAGGCTAAGAAAACAGCATGCAAGGCTCAACAATCATGGCGGGCAACTGCGGACTATTTTTGAGCCCGGCCGGGTGTTTTTCGGAGCCGGTGCCACCGCCAAGGCCGTAAACCTCGAAGCTGAGAAAGCCCGATGCAGAAAGCTCATAATCTAGAAGCCCGAACAATGAGTAATGCTGTTGCTTTGGGTTCCTCATTATCATACTATACCATACCGTACCATACCATACCATACCATCACATACCATGACATACGATAAAGTATTTTTACTATGGTATAAATACTATACTATACCATACCCCGGAACCCTATTTCAATAAATAGACCCCTACATTTGAGAGGCCCAGAGCTCCTCACGATGTGGTTCGGCGAGTCCGAGGCCAACGTGCGAGAGGTCTTCGACAAGGCGCTGGCCCAAACCCAAAGCCCTCGGTAAAAGCAGAGGGTTTAGGGTTTAGGGTTTAGGGTTAGCTGCCCTACATCCTAAACCCTATGCCTGCCTTGTGCGAGTGTGTGAGTCGAGACCCAAAGCCCTGAAACCCAAACCCACCCGGTGATTCCGCAAGCTTCCAGTAGTGCTCAGAGTGCCGGGGCCCATAGTTCGGACTCTTGGGCGTGGGCTGTGCAAGATAACATTGGCCTGTTTTAGTCGAGGAGCCACGCGATTTCGTGCAGGTTGCAACATGTTGAAACAGATGGGGTTGTGCGCGGTGAGAGTCGAAGCCCCAAACAAGCTGTCGATCTGAAATCCTAAAATTCGGAACCCTGAACCCCTTATTCCTCAAAGCCTGCAAAGCCCGGAAGATTCGCAAGAGTCGCTCCCGAGGCCCGAGCCGCGGCTCCGTGCGTGCTGTTCTTTGATGAGCTGGACGCTGTTCAGTCTACTCAGCAGTTGACAGCTCGTGGGGGGAAGCATCAGATTTTGTTCTTCAGGTATCGGATTCGGTTTCGAGTCAGAGGTGCCCGGTTCCCTACACCTGAAAGATGGCTTGACTAGGGTCCCGAGTATGGTAGCTTTGGAGTAGGGCCAAGAGAGTCGGGAGGGCTACAAGATAGCGAAACCATTGTGGAACCAGCCCAGACATGCAATCTAAAGCTTCAACGCTTCAACTGAAATCACTTGTCCCTGCGCTGAACTCCAAGGTCTTATCAGCAAAACCCGGAGCTCGCATGCTGCATAAAGACACGGTTTGATAAAGCCTGCATCAACACATACATATCCCACATAAACCCCTCTTGAGCCTTGATAAAGACCAAAAGCAGGCTCTCGAGGAATAACCTGCAATGGGTAGAATAAAGTGGATACCTATCTGTCTGTCAATCTTGGTATTTATCTGTCTACTTATTTATCTATTTACCTATCCATTTATCTATTTATCTTTCGGTCTATCGGTCTATCTATGTATCGATCTATCGATCCATCGATCCATGTATCAATCCGTCTATGTATATACACGGTATAATATGGATAAGTCTTAGAGTCTTAGAGGCTGCTTCAGAGGGCATAAACCCAAGGATGCTCTGGGGAACGGGTCAGGTCTGAGTGAAGGTTGTCATGGCTGGCCCATGGATGCTGTGGGGAACGCATGAGGTCTGAGAGAACGTTTTGGCTGGCCGGGAACGGATGCACTCGTAAGTGAGTTTTGTCATGACACGGCGGATGTCCTGCGGCGTAACGGCTGATTCTAAGGCTTATCCCAGAACCTTGTTTTTAAACAGCGTGATGCAAGCCTGAAGCCATTGTGGACCCGAGGACTCCGTTGGCGTGGCCCGTGGCTCCACTCAGGGCGATGCCGGCGGCGCGGGCGACCGCGTCGGGGGCTCGGGAAAGAAGGGATTGGAGTTCAGGGATCTCAGAGTTGGTTTTGTATCAAAGTTTTGCAGAGGATCCAGGGTGCCATACCTAGCTCCAGAGCCCTAGATCGGCTTTCTGAAGCTTTTTCTTGTTTCCACAATTGAAATTCCAAGATCACTAAGGTGATGAACCAGCTGCTCACAGAGATCGACGGCGTGGGCGCGAAAAAGATGCTCGGCCTCTGCAAGATTCGGATTTCAGGGAGAGACTTCCCAAGCATGTATGTCGTCGTATCTACTCTCCGCAGTGAGCCCGAAATTGCAGTGAATCGCGGGGCTGTGATATGCGGTGGCGAGCGATACCATGCCTGTGGCATCCCTTGGCCTCATGGGCAACTTCAAATGCACTCCCTAACCGGATTGCCGCAGAGATGCGCGCTGAGTGGCGCTAGAAGCAAGGATCTTCAAGTGTTCATGTCGCAACACAAATGCAGTACAAAACGCCGGTCTTGTTCTGATTTATGTTCTTTGCAAGTGGAGGCTACGCTGACGCTTGTTAAGGTCCAAACATCAGACTCCACACCGGAAATCCTAAACCTCTTATGGATTTCCCAAATCCCAACCTTTGAAGTCTAAATCGCGAACAGTTAAATCCCCACACCCTGCATTAAAGACCCCGGAGCCCCCCTAAGCCGTACAGCTCACACCACCAGCCCTCTAGGCCCGGCAACCTCAGCTCCAAACTCCCAGCCCGTTGCTTCTTAGAGTTTGGGGTTTTCAGCCTTTCGGGTTTTAGAGTTTAAGGGTTGTCGCGTTTTACTTGTCAGACTTTAGGGCTGTAGGGTTTTAGGGTCGTAGGCTCAAGGGTTCAGGTTGTTCAAACTTGAGCGGTTTCAGGGCTTTAGGGCGGATTTTAGAAAAAAGGTTTAGAGTTCAGAGTTCGGGTTGAGGGGGTTTTCAGGGTTTAAAGTTCTTGGGTTCAGGGTTTCAGGGTTGAGAGTCTTAGGTTTAGCCTTCCGCGCCCGAAAACTTGAAAGCCTCCGAAAGTTACTGAATTTCTGCAAAAGCCCGAAGCCTCGCAAAAGTGCTTATCCCATGACAACGCATATACCTTCTTACAGGGACCAACTTCGTGTTTAAGAGCCTTAAATCCTTAACCCCAGGGTTTAGGGTTTAGGGTTTAGGGTTTATTGTTCAGACCTGAGAGAGGAACGTCTTCTTCATCGGGGCCACCAACCGACCGGAGCTGCTTGACGAGGCGCTCCTACGTCCAGGTCGACTGGATCAGCTGCCCCTGGGCGGGGGTTTATAGTTGTATGTCGACTAGAACCTGTAGGAAGGAAGGGCTTTTGCTTTTTCAGTGTCTTGTGTGCAGGTTTGGCTTTGAGGTTTGGATTATACGAAAATTTCGTTTAGACTATTTGCTGCTGCACTTACCCGTATACTGCGACCGTTGTTGCTAGTTGAACTCGCATGACTTCCGTTCTGTGTTACTTTGATATATTTTGCACTGATTGAACTACAGTTTTCTTGTTCTTCAGATTTCTCTTCTTTCGTTTGCAAGCGAACTTCTCGTGGTTGGTTTAGGATTCAGGATTATCCTCAGGGATCTTTGTTTGCTATCTAGCGATACTCATGCCGCGCTGGTTTGCTGAGCCGTTTTTTCCGCATGCTCACATCTTGCGTCTCGGTTACTGTTTGGGGCTTGCACTTGCGAGTGCAAGGTATGAGCAGGGATCAGGGGTTTGGTGCGTTGTCCGAGCTTTCTCCTCCGAACTTGATCAGTCTCTACATGTCTCTAGCCTTGCATGAGCTGCTCTTGGCTTGCTAGTCTTATGTTTAGATGTGTAGCCAACTCAGCGACCTCCTCCTGTTCCCGCGCATCTGCGAAGCAAAAACTCGCCTCTGTCTCCGTCCCCCGAACCCGAGAGCCTAAGCCCTAAGCTTGCAGCCTTTCTCCTTTCGAAGTAGAAGACAAAAGAGTCATAGTCTTGTCCGCCGGCTTTGTGTTGAACCTTGAATGCCGGAGCCCGAAGTTTTGAGATTCGGACATAGAGGATGCTGATGTATCGACACCAGATGGAATTTAAGGACACTCCCGGAAGCCCCAATGGCAGTCGCTTCAGCTGAGGGTCTACATTCCTCTTCCGGATCTTCCTGCCCGGTGCCCTTGATGCAGAAGTTCGATCTTAGGTTTCGGAGCCAGCTCCTGGGGTGTAGCTGCAAGGAAGGAGAGCTTTGTCAGTGGGCATTCGACCAAGTAGAGAAAGCATGCAGCTTGTCGTTCTTCCAGCTTTGTGCCTTTCTGTTTGGAACGTCCTGAGGCAAAGCATCCTCGAAGCTACCCTGAAGAAGTCCCCCATCGCGCCCAATGTCCCGTTGTCCTTCATCGCGCAGCTGGGCGAACATGCGTGGGAGTTCTGCGGAAGGGCTTCCTGTGATCCTCAAGACAAGGACCTTGAAGCCTGATTCTCTGAGCACTAGGCCAGGCCGGTTTGGGGGCATCGGGGTGGGGCCAAGGCGGGCTGGAACCGAGCCTTGAGTCATGGAAAGTAAGCCAGAAAGTCGGCCAGTGAAGGACCCCGAAAGAACATAACACATAGATGAGAACATTCAGCCGGAAAAGCAACAAGCTTTGGGCGAGCAATCCGAACCCTGAGCCCACGATTCAGCGAGAAGCCGTCCATCGACTTCTACTTACACAATTTGTATATGTCTATAAACACAAATTTGAAATTAGTGCATATGTATGTATATATGTTTACACAAGATAATATTCTTTACCTGTACATGCATACACACCTACCTACCTACCTACCTACCTACCTGCCTGCCTGCCTGCCTGCCTGCCTGCCTACCTACCTACCTACCTACCTACCTACCTACCTTCCTACCTTCCTACCTTCCTACCTTCCTACCTTCCTTCCCGCCTTCCTACCTACCTACCTACCTACCTACCTACCTGCCTGCCTACCTACCTACCTACTTACAGTACCTACAGAAGGCAGACAGATAGATAGATAGAAAGATAGCTAGACAG
>CAJNDV010036618.1:55666-61094 GCA_905221635.1 Symbiodinium sp. CCMP2456 | reverse complement strand
CATACATACATACATACATACGTACATACGCACGTCCATGCATGCATGCACGCATGCACACACGCACGCATGCACGCATGCACGCATGCACGCATGCATGCATGCATGCATGCATGCATGCATGCACACTTGTGTACATACATGCGTACATACATACATAGATATGTGCACGCCCACACACACACACACACATATATATATATATATATATATATGTGCTAATATGTACATGAATAAGAATATATATATATATATAGATATCTATATACACACACACACACACATATATATATATATATATACATACGTATTGTGCAATATCACACCAATACCTTCAAGCATTCAAAGGTTTTTGGGTTTCAGAACATGAAATCACAGCCAAGTCATGCAAGGCCATCTAATAGTAAAACCATTGCCCCAGAGCAGAGCCCCGTCCAAACGGAACGCCATTGTTAAATCGGAAGGCTCGGCAAGAACTTCGGATCTGGTAACTTTTTCCCAGTATCGTCTGCAGAACTGCCTGGATTTGTCCATGTGTTTCCCTAACCCTAAACTTTAAACCGCAAGCTGGTGCTATGAGACCTGTGGAACCGTGCCTGCCTTGTGCGACTTTGCATGTCGAAACCCTAAACCCTAGACTTTAAGCCCAAAAGCTCCTAGACCGTGAACTTAAGCTCTAAACCCTAAGCGTTAAAACCCCAAGAGGCCTAAACTCTAGAGCAAGACCCAGGCAGAAGACCGAGGGCTTCAGCGGTGCGGATCTGGCGGAGCTCTGCCAGCGTGCCGCCAAGGCCGGTCCTGGGTCTGTTGTTGGGGTTTAGGGTCAAAGGCGATTTAGGATTTAGGGTTTAGGGATGAGGGTTTGGGGTTGGAGTTAGGGTTCAGGACGGTTTCTGGTGCTTTCTGCCCGTATGTTTGCCTGTCTCTCCGTCTCTCCATCTTTCAGTTCCCTGTCTCTCTCTGCGTATGCGCGTCGGCACGCTCTGCGCAGCACACGCGCACGCATGCATGTATGGCATTTTCTAGGCTTCTGGGTCTTATGTCAGATGCCAGGAGTCACTCGTTCAGGTATATCTCTCATCATGAGCCCGTGTGAGCTTAGTTCCATGCATTTTTTGTCATGCTGCGTGAATTAAACCATGCATCTTGGACACCTCCTGCTGCACAGTCTTTTCAGCACGTTGGCATATTGCACGGTTCAGCTTCATGTCGTGCTGCATCTCGTTTCTGCTGTATTCATTCGAGGTGCATCGGAGGCTTGCGGTTAGAGGTCGAAGGTCGAGCGAGAGCTTTGCAGGTTTCTGTAGCTCCCGGCCAGGAAGCTGAAGATGTAAATCTCCGGCCCAGGGTTCAAGGTCCGTGTCCCCACACACAGAACAATCTGATCTGGGGCTGGGGGTTTTGGGGGGTCGGGTTTAGCTTCTGCACTTCAACTTCCAGAGTTCCGTCGCTTCACGTTGTGCGGAGCACATGTGTGGCCGACTTCCCTCTGATGATCAGAGCCTGGGTTCCAAAAAAGGCTGCTTCGTCATTCGTTGAGCGGAGCTTGGTTTGGTTTGCGGCTTGTGCATCTGCGGGACCCGAGCTCTTTTCCTTGCATCTTCTGCCCCGAGCCTTAGGCCCTACACCCGACATCCCGACAGCCTCCACAGGCAGCAGTGCGTGATGCGATCGCTGCAGATGAGCTTCGGGCAGGTGGTTGGCAGAGGGTAGTTCAGCGGTCAGAAGTCTCTTGGGCTTGCGGCTTAGGGTTTAGGGGCTTTAGGTTTGGTGTGTTGGAGGTCTTGGGCGAGGGTGAAATCCTGGCGGTTAGAGGTCTGCGATCTTCATGGAAGATTTCACATCGCAGGTTCGCAAACCTCGAACCCGAAACAAACCGAAATTAGTGAGGGCTTGGGAAAGTCATCGGGCTGAATAAATCTGAGCAGAGTGTTTGCTCAGCAATACTTCTCAACCGGTCATGAGCAGGGTTGTTCCAGGTATTTTTCGATAACATACAACAGAACGCTATACTGTATACTTTCGTATTCAAAGTATACCATACAAGTATGAAAATTCGTGATATGTATATATGTGTATGTATACAGACACACGCACAATCAGAAATATTATATATATATATATATATACATATATATATATATATACACATACATACACACCCTGCACCTTAACTCCCAGGACCTGCCCCCAGCCACCTCCCACGGATGGGCTTGAGTTCGCACCATTGAAGTTTGCATTTCAGGGCTTAGGAGGGCTTTAGGGTTTAGGACTTTGTTTTTAGGGGTCTAGGGTAGGGGTTTCTGGTGTAGGGATTTATGGTTTAGGGGGTTTAGGCGTTTAGGCTTTAGGGGTTTAGGGCTTTGCGGTTGATGGTTTGGGATGCTTTCGCGCGAAATTCGTGGGCCACGGCAGCCTGCAGTGATATTAATAAAACCTATAGAAGCCTGAGCAGTCTGAATAAATGGGCAAAATTCCCCTGTAGGGTCCCTATATAGTTCTACCCAAATTTGACCGCGTAACCCTGCTACAGTCATTCAGGGCCCTATCTTGAGTATTGCCCATGAAGATTTGAATTCTGTCAGAGCCAGTCCTGCAGGCGCTGAGCCCTGACCCGCCCTGAGTTGTCAATCTATTGTCTAGGGTATAGGGCCTATGGTTGTTTAGGGTTTAGGGTTTTTAGGGCAGCACCTGTGCCTATGTAAGCCCGAAGCCGCGACCCGAAAAGATTGTGAAGCAGAACCTGAGGCCTGTAGCTTCAAAAGTCCCGGGACCCTAATTCGTACAGTCACAATCACTGGAAAGGTGATGACGATGCCATGGATACGCAGATGGGCTCCGAGATCGGTCGCAAGCACTTCGAGGCAACTTTACGGGCTTGGGCCTTGTGGTGCAGGCATGTTAGTCTTGGGACCGCGGGTGCTCTGAGAGACGTTATATGTGTCTTGACAGCTCTGACTGCTTGGTCCCCTCGCTCTTGTTCTGGCCCTCAATCCTTACCTTTGTGTTTTGTATTTCTGTTATTATCTCAGACTCTCACTCTATCCTTCTCCCTCTCTGTCTTCAGTGCCGTCCCTCCCGCCCTCCCTCTCCTGCCTGTCCGTTTGTCTGCACTAGGATCTTTTTTTCGGGTTCGGGGTGTTCGGGCTGCGGGCGTTTAGGGTTTCCTGGTGGATCCCGACGTTCAGGATTGCGTGCTGTTGGAGCTGCCAAATGTGGTCAGGGAGGTTTGGCTTCAACATTCGGTGGTCGTTATGTGGAGTACCTATCCTAGGGAGTGGAGTGACTGTGTGCTGACGTTTTCGGGCGAAAGGGGTCGGTCAACAAACATCATTGAGTCCTATGCTCTAAATCCTAAATCTTGCGCCGGTAAACCCTAAACCCTAAGCCATGCTTGAAGCAAAAGACAAAACCTCGAGTCCCCAAGCCCTAACAGTTCGTACCTAAACATCCGTTTACCAATGTTGTTGCGACTATTGTGATGACGACGGTGATAGTGATGATGGTGATGAGGATGAAGAAGCAGATGAACATAATGATGGTCATGGTGAAGATCCTCGTGGCAATGATGATGATGACGATTGTTGTTGCTACTATTGTCCTTGTTCTTATGACAATTAGTATTAATACTGCTGCTCTTAAGGATTTTAGTATTGGTGGTCTCAATATTCTCATCAATATCATTATCCTTTCTTTCTTCTTTTCGTGATTATGATACTTACGTTTATTAATGTCAATTCTTGCTGTTCCTTTCTCCGGCCTGCAACCCATCCTATCCGGATGTCTGCAGCTTGTAGGAAGCCTTCGCTGGGGCCCGCCGATCCGTCGCTGGGTCGGACCTGGCAAAGCAACTGGGCAAGTGTCTGGTTCGGGATGTAGGGTGACACTGAAATTTCGGGTTTGGGGTTTCAGCAAAAAAATTAGGGTAGGGTTTTAGGGTTTAGCTTTGGGCGTCGGGACTGGGGATGTCAGGGCGTAGCGGCGGACAGTGTAGCAGAGTTTGGGGTTTCAGGAATAGCGGAGCACGAGGTGAACCCGGAAGACCATTGCTGGCATGGCGGTTGCTACAGTTGCGTTCCTATGATGTCATCCTGTCAGGTCAAAGCAGGTGACCTGGGGTTTTGGTTTCAGGGATTCAAGGGTTCCTTGGTCGTGCGCTCAGTGGGGTGCTGGCATTCATCAAGTCCAGGTGTATTGGGATTCAAGGGTTCGGGTCCCGGATAGGAAAGGGGTTCGGGGGTTTTGGTTCTTTTGGGTTATCAGTTCTGCTTTCGGTTGCTCCCGGTCCCAGGTACGACCAGTTCCGGAAGAAGTTCGACCCAGTTTACATGAACTCGAGTGCCGGTGGAGGGACCGGAGTCGTCATCAACTGGCCGGATGATGTCGGAATCGGAGCAACCGCAGCAGCCGCCGATGACGATGATGACCTGCACCCTCGGCCGAGATTGAGCAGTAATTTGTTTTGGAAAAATTTAAACTCCCGATTTCGAGTAGCCTGCATCCCGACACTAACCTCCAGGTACGGATGAGCATCAGGGGAGATCTCTACGACCCTATGGCTTCGTTGAGGGTGCATACGACTGTCCATGGATTTCTCGAAGCACCAAATCCCAAACCAGGTTCAATGCCTGAATACGGAAGTTCCTTGCTGTCCAAGTTTGACAGCAGGCTCTGGCAGTGACAAGAATAGGAAAGATGCGGTAACACTGGAGATACGGCTACTTGTTGAAGTGAATCCAGCTGTCGACGGCGTCGTCACAGAAGACCAAGAACTAGTAGTAGCAGCGGCGACCGCGCCAGCAGCAGCAGCAGCAGCAGCAGCAGCAGCAGCAGCAGCAGCAGCAGCAGCAGCAGCAGCAGCAGCAGCCGCCCTCGGCATAACGTTAGAGCGACCAACAGACCGCAACATTGAGACCAGTAGTTGTGCCAGTAGATGCTAGTAACTAGTCGTGAGATGTTAATTGAGCGGTTGTGGTATGTGAACCACGGCACTAGAAGTAGTGACGAAGGAACTGGCGACACCGGTGGCAAAAAACATCGCGACGACGACGATGATGATGATGCTGCTGATGATGATGATCATAATGGTTATGAGGGGGGTGATGACGTTGATGATGGTGTTAATGCTGGCTGAGTTGATGATGGTGGTAGTAAGTAGTAGTAGAATTCGTGGTCGTGGTGGTGGTGGTGGTAGTGGGGTTGGTGTTGCCGGTGGTGGTGGTGGTGGTGGTGGTGGTGGTGGTGGTAGTGGTGGTGGTGGTGGTGGTGGTGGTGGCGGTGGTGGTGGTGGCGGTGGTAGTGCGGGCGGTGGTTCTGGTGGTGTCGTGGCGGTGGTAGTGGTAGTTGTCGTCGTCGTGGTGGTGGTAGTAGTAGCAGAGAGGAGCTGTATTGGTGTTGATGTCCCCGAGCGCTGCTATTCTGATTCTTG
>CAJNDV010036618.1:45666-50666 GCA_905221635.1 Symbiodinium sp. CCMP2456 | reverse complement strand
TGGCTCTGAGATGTGCTCAAAGCGGCACCATGGTTTTTGGGCAGAACTTTGGAGGAGCCTCCTCCGCCCTCTCCTCCACCCTGTCAAACATTTGCATGGGGCTTCAGGCCTCGATGATCCAGGCCGGTCGTCGAGGTATTCTTTTGTGTTGAAGTGGGGCTGAAGTCTCAGAGTCAGCAGCTTCCGGGTTGAAAGGGGCCAGGCTCTTGAACTGATTTTCGTTCAGTGTTCGGGTTATTCGAACTCCTTCAGTCCAAAAGCTCGCCGTTCGAAAGCGAAGCCTAGATCCAGCAGCCAAGACCTTGTCCTTAAGCGAAGCAGGGGAGATCCCCGAGAAGCAGCAGCAGTTTGCCCAGAAAGTGGCGCGAGCAGCTGACATGCAAGGAGTTGTCAGGTGTGGGCAGGGGATCAAGCTGTCGGGAGGGAGGGCGAAAGCGAGAAGTAGAGAACGGGAGACGGAAGGAACAGCAACAACGGCTTTCGAGCTTTGGATTCAGGGAGCCACAATTCCTTCGGCTATGCCGCAGCGATATGCGCATATTCCGCAACAGCCTGTTTCTGCTTCCGCTCTGACAAGGTTGGGGCTTCGAGAGTGTATAACATGAGGAAGAACCTGTGGAGGGGAATGTGCCAAAGAGAGAAAGAATGAATATAGTAGAGTGCACACTGGCCTATACTATTTCATTCGGTTCCTTGATGTTCCTTAACATGACTAGAGTCTAACACACACGCACACACCGCAAAACCATCTTCGAATCACGCAGGCCCCGACACTCTCGACATCAGCCTTGAAGGTGGCGTATGAACACAACCCGTGTTCCTTCCCAAGCTTTGGGACTTCAAAGATGACTCGACAGGGAGATCGATGGCTTTAAGATGGCTAAAGCGGGAGCCAGAAGATCCAATATCCTAGGATCAATATAGCATTGGCGTCTGAAGAGCTAAGCGGGCATGTTATACTTTAGTTCATGAACAAGAGCGGAATCGTATTACTAGTAACTTGGAAGTTTACGGTATGTTGGCCGCCACAGTCCGGGGTTGTTTAGGGTGAGGGTTCTAGGTTGTACAGGAGCTCCTCTTGAAAGAACTTCTGTCGGAAGCTCTTTCAAGGCCCGTCAAGGGACCATGATTTCAACATCTCCGATCCGAGGCGGCACTCACCCGACTGAAGAACGCCGGTCTAGTGGACGAGCGGCTCGAACTGCACACTTGATTTGGGAGTTGAAGTCGGGGATTCTGGTGCGTTTCTTTGTCAATCCTGACAAGGGCACCGGCCGCCCCCTGGCCCCAACACATTTTGGAGTTGATGGGGCCTTTCGCTGGCGGGATCAGGGATCGTGGATCCCAAGCCCCTGGAGACACCAGTTTCAGGTCGGGTCATACCCATCACCACCACCACCATCACCACCATGCCGAGCCATCGGCTGATGAACCGAAGCCGAGCCAGCACATCAGGACTGTTTACGGCCTGCGGCTGCCTTTCGGGGTTGGATCTCGGATTTGGGATTGTTGGGGTAAAGTGGAATTGTCTCCGGCTGGCTGGGGGTTTGCTGTGTCAAGTTGGAGTTGGGGTTGCTTAGACATGTGTGTTTTTTGGGGTTGACGTTCCCATACTGGAACTGTTGTCCGAAGTGTCCAAGTGTCTGCGATTTTGCCCGGCATGGAGCTTCCTTTGGCAGCTGTTGTTGGGGAGGGATTTAGGGTTTAGGAGGCTAGCCACCGGATTTTGTATTTCTCCTGAATGGTTCAGGCCTGCCACGCGGGCTTTGGGTGACGTCAAGTACGAAACTCTCAACCTCAAACGTCCACTAACATACCCAGACAACAAACCCCTGCTCCCCAGAGCCAAAGAGCAAGAAGCCTCGAAGACGCTAACGCCCAAACCTTAACGCCGAAACCTGAACCCTGAACCTGTGCGGATGTGGTGGTTGTCCTTCTTATCCCTGGGGGCCGACAAGTGGCTTCTAGTCCTGGCTGTACTTGCCTTTCGAGACCTCTGGGCTTCGGAAAAAGGGTTCTTTTAAACAAGCCTAAACCCTAAACCCCCAAAACCCTTGAAGAAAACCCCAAAGCTTTAAAGCCCCAAAAAGCAGGAGCGAGGAGCAATGGGGAGCCGTTGCTTCAAGAACCGTCTCCGGCGTCCGGCTGAGGGAAAGGGAATAGGGTTTGGGGTTTTTGGGTTTCGGAATATAAGGTTTAGGGGTTCGGAGTTCGGGGTTTAGGGTTTTAGGGTTTTGGGCTCGGATATTCAGGCGATTGCACAAGTCCTGATGCAAAAAAAGGGTTTTGGGTTCGTGGGGGTTTTTAGGGTCGAGGGTTAAGGCAAACCTGAACCCTGTTCCGCTCAGGATTCAGGCCTGGGGGTCGGGATTTGGGCATTCAAGCTTAGTCTTTCGGGGCTGTAAGGTTTTCGGTTTTCTGGGTTTCGAGCCTTGAGCATGCCCGAAGCCCGAAATTCCGTGAGAGCTCTGAGGCCGTTGTAGGAGTTCTAGTGACTTTCTTGCGTGTGCAAGAACCTACATGTAGACATGTTTTCTATTTCATTGTTGTGTTTTCTTCAAGTCCAGGGCTCTGATTCAGCAGTGCGGGATCTAGGTGCAGGAAGCGCGCGGCATTACAGACTTACGTTTTTCGGGTCCAGGTCGTCGTAACGACTGCGCAGCTTACGGGTAGCGGATGGTATAGGGCTTATGGAGTAAGATGTCGGTGTCTAAGGCAAGCTTAGAATTGTGGGCTAGGGTTCCCTGAACAGGTTCGGCTTACACTCAAGGCCTAACCAGGGTTTCTTCTCATGAAGCTTTAACATTCGGACATGACTTACTCAAGAACTCGCAGGCGTAATATGCTTCCTGCAAAAATGCAAGGTTAAGGGCGTTTAGGGTTTCGGGACTTTGGGTTTAGGGTTTGGTAAAGAGTTCAAGTTCAAGACTGACAGAAAGGGATCCTTCGTGAACTGCACCGAAATGCAAACAGCGAATGGAGCAGGTTTCAAGATTAATTAGCGTAGCTGTTCTAGGTCAGTCGTACCAGAGACTCGATGCTGTACGGCTTCAGCTGGAGGTTTTCGCGTGCAGCGACTGGCAGACAGTTTTTCAAAACCAGCAGCAGCCGAATGCCCATGGCCCATGAGTCTTCTGCCTTTCGCATGCCGATGGTTCCCACTGCATCCCCAAGGGATGCTGTTTCACCTAGCGTCATCTCGGACCTCAGCATCTGGCACTCAGAGAGTTGAGCGGTTCTCTGGTGCCCTGTTCGAAGGGTCTGGCAGGAAGCCGCCCTCAAGCCCTAAGCAGTTTCATTCAGGGTCTACGGCTGCGGATCCTCTGGAGGGTTGAAGGATGATGGTACCAAGGTCTTAGGATTCGGACTTGGTTAGGATAGCTGGTAGTAAACTTGCAAGGCTGAAACGTTTCGTGCTACTGTAGACGGTTCCAAATAGTAGCATCGGCTGCTTCCAGCGGCTGCAGGTATTCAATACAATAGCTGCAGTGTTCGTCATCATCATCATCATCATCGCCATCATCATTCTGATCGTCAAAGTCATCACGGCCGCCACCGCCGCACTCATTGGCGACAGTGCTGGTCTCTTGCAGGGATTCTGCTACGCTAAGTGGCAGTTTCCATGACCGTCAGATTCCCTCCGTTTCCAATCCCCATCGCAACGGTAGAGCTGTGGGGCTCCTTTCACACTCCGTGGCCTTTTTCCGCAGGCCGGCCGTTCAAAGAGATGACAGCGGAGGACACACGGTCCTTATATCTAGAGGCAGAAATCCAGACCTGAACCACTATGCAAGAGCCTGAACAGTAGTTGTCCGTTGCAGCGGAGCTCCCGACGCGATGGCGAGACAAGGATACCTGCCGTTAACAGGTGACCCGGATGAAGAAGAGCAGTCTTGGCCTAAGGTTTGAGTATCCACACAAGTTTGTCAAGAAACGTTTAGGGTGCGTAGGTTGTAGAAAAGATTGAAACCCTAACGGTCGTCAACTTCTCTTGCTCTGTAATTCTTCCTTCTTTTGACTCGTCATGTCGTGATCGTTGTGGTCGTCCTGGTCGTGGTTGTGATGATAGTTGTGCGGTTTCGTTTCCTTTTTTCGTCGCCGTCGTCATCGTCTTCACACTACCGTAGATCTAGCTGCATGTGTGTGTGTGTGTGTCTGCGCGTGTGTGTGTTTGTGTGTGTGTTTTCTCAGTTTTCTTGGAGGAACTTCTTGTCGATTCCTCCTGTTGGCATTGCAAGTGTTCAAGAAGGGGTTTGGAGGTGAGAGCTGTGTGGTTGTGAACGCCTTGAGACTTTGGGGTGATTTTTTCTGGGCTTAGCAAGGAGAAGGTGGGGAGCTGATGCGAGATTGCTAGCACAGGCGTCAGGAGCAATGTGTTCCTTCTGATGTCAATGAGCATAAGTGTCAACGCTTTGGTTCTTGAATGGTTTTGATTGTTTTTGGTGATGAAAGTGATAGTGACGAGGATGATGACAATCAGGGCCAACATTGGGATGTTGATGGTGATGTCTGCAAGTATTCAAGGAAGAAAACGGAGATCTAGATGGGGCCGTTGCATAGTACGATGCTGATGTTGATGAGTTGGATTGGGACGACGACAATGTGCAGCAGCTGGCAGGAGGTGCTTTCGAGTGCTTGTCTCCATCTCGACCCGTGAGGCACCGAGCTAACGACTCCGCTGTCGTCGCCGCGTGAGGCAGCACGACGGGGGTCACCGAGCGAGCAGGAAGTTGAGCGGTTAATGGAGAAATAGAGACAGACTGAGAGGCAAGAGTGACAGAGACAAAGGGACAGAGAGACAGAGAGAGACAGATGGAGAGAGACACAGAAGTACGGAGCAATAGAGACACGGAAACAGAAAGAGACGCGACACAGTGTCAGCGAGTTGGAGACGGAGCCGAAGCCCGAAAGAACACAGACAGACACAGGCGATAGACAAGCTTAGCGCCAATGGACCGCCCTAAACCCGTTTGAACCCCGGAAACCCGAAACCCTAAACC
>CAJNDV010036618.1:34200-45146 GCA_905221635.1 Symbiodinium sp. CCMP2456 | reverse complement strand
TGCCTTGGAGGGGGTTGTCGGTGGGGGGGGAGAGAGCGGGGGGGGGGGGGATGGAGGGGCTCGGGGGACATCTCTTACCAGACGTACGCCCGGTGGTCTGCCTGACGGTGATAGTAAAGTGAAGGAAACGATGGAGGCAGCCAGAACAGCAGCAACGCTTCTAACCAATAAGAGTGTTTCTGGAAGCCCCGAGAAGAAGCAGAAGATGACCAGTCTGCATCCTGGAGGGGCCCTGTTTCCGCCCTTGTTTGGGGGTAGGCCTATTGATGATCCTCCGCCGGTCCCAGTATATGATCTTGAAACATCAGTGTGGCCCCCCCGTGGGCAGTTGCTATGCAGTCGGGGATCAATAAGCTTGAGATGGGGCAGACTGATATTGTGCAGGCCTTTCATGACACTCGACAGGACCTGCGAGCTGTTGTTGATAAGGTGTCACAACGGCGGATGGGTAGATGCTCGACGAATTGATATGGAAGATGAGATTAGGAAGTGGTTTGTCGCGGTCGGTTGTGCTCCTCTCTTGAAAGACATACATGGGCCGCAGGTTCGGGAGAACACGTGTCGGCTCAGCATCCTGTATACTGAGGACAGTGACAGAGCCAACCGACAAATCCAGGTTAAACTGCTGCAGTGTTTACAGGCGCGTGGCTGGACCAGTCGAGTTGAGGGTCAGGCTGGCAAGGTCTTGTGGGTCAAACGGAATCGATCCCCCGAAGAACGTGCAACTGTGCGTGCCTTGGTCTCGCTTAAAGTTCTGGTAGCACAGCACGCAGCACCTAGCACCTTCGAGTTCGATTGGAGAGGGAAGTTTTGGCTACAGGGTCAGCAGATTCTTTTCCATGTGTCCGTCGCTCCGGCACGAGACGGTGCACTGCTTCTGCTTGATGCACGAGGGCGCGAGACGGGCTGGTGGGTTGATGGCCCGCTGGTGGCCAAGCTCCTCAAGATAGACCTTAAAACAGTTCATGCGCATTTTGAAGTAGCGCCCTCACAGTAGGGACGGGGCAGGGGGAAGACTTGCTGGCGTGGTAGCCCTCAGCTACTTGCATGTACATGGAATTTGCATGGGAAGCACTTGGGAGAGCTGGATTCTCTTTGGCAGGACCTCGTGGTTACTCCCGATGTTGTCTTTTTGCAGGAAATAGGAGGCATGATGGAGGTAGGGCCTGAAGTTGCATGCTCTACCTTTTGCATGTCTGGAGAAGAATTCATTTTGCATGCGATCTCCGCTGAAAAGGCCCACAGATCCCAAGGCATTCTGCTTCGGGCCTCCCTTGACTTTAGGGTCACGTCCACTTTTTCTCTGCCGACGGGTCTGCTAGTGCAGGCCAAACATCCACTAGGAAGGTTCATGTTAGCTACGGTGCATTTACCTCATACCAAAAGACCAGATGCTGAGCAAGTGTGGCAGGACACTTGTGAATGCTTGGAGCCTCACCTATCAGGGGCCCGCTATCAGGACTTCGTCCTGATGGGAGCAGATGTGAACCAGGACTTGCAGGCGTCGTCGGATGAATTTGCAGGGATGATGTATCTGCGAAGTTTGATTGCTGGACATGAGATACTGTTCAACAGTTCCTGCGGGGATACTTGGACCGCTCGAGGACATAGTAGTGAGATTGATTTTCTCCTTTATAGGAACCCCTCCTGCAGGGCCAGTTTTCACCTTCGTCATGATATGCGCCAGGCACTCCCGTCAGATCATGCACCGGTCTGGGGTTCCTTTGTTTTCCCGGACTCTCTTCACCACAGGCCGATGCGTCCCCGATTTGCATGTGGGAGGTGGCTTCCCGATGTAGCTAGAATTCAAGAATTCGCGAATTCACCACTTCCTTTTTCACAGGAAGGTCTAGAGCATGTCTGCAGGAACACGTCTCGGCGCTACCCCAGTCTTCGCTATGTTGATAGTCCGGAACTTAAAGAGAGGATACGTCTTCGGAAAAAGGAGACGGACCCTGCCCGCAGAGCGACGGACCTGAAACGGATCAAGGACCAACGGGCTGCTGACAAGACGGCACACAGGGTAGCTCTCCTTGAGAGAGCCAAGCAGGGGGATAGAGCCGCAATTGCTTTCTTACGCCGAAGTGCAGCTCAGTCTTCCTTTGAGTGCAGCTATATTCAAGCAAGGGGGGGTGGGGAACAGGCCGCGACTGAACTCAAGGCATTCTATGAACACAAATATCGCTCCCTGCTTCCCCCGCCCTCGGCCGACATGCTTCGGACAATGATGGCTACCCATAGTGTTGCCTGCGTTGCTCCGTTCACTAAGGATGAGCTCAAGCTAGCTCTGGCTAGAGCCAAGAAGTTGACTTCGACTGGAATGGATTCCGTATGTTACGCGGCAGTCAAAGTGTACTTCTCTCAGGACAACAAAGGTAAGTTGCTTGCCTTCTTCAATGCCCTCCTGCGTGGGGAGGAATCCCTACCTGAGGCCTGGAAGCGAGCTAAAGTTGTCTTGTTGCCGAAAGTGCCCAAACCGGGAGAGCCGGGAGAGCTTCGTCCAATTTGTTTGTCGCCGGTCTTGTCCAAAATATACGGACGCATGATCATGGTACGAGTAGCCAACCTATGTCCGCCTTACCAGGTTGGTCAGTTTGGCTGCCGAAAGCACACACAAACCATCGATGGTGTCTTTGTTGCAGAGACTGTGATTGCCCTTACGCGGCGAGCGCACAACTCGCAGATACACATGGCCAAGCTGGACATTCGTGCTGCGTTTGACTCGCTCTCTCATTCGGCGATTGTCCAGTATCTGAGACATTGCTGAGCAGGGGTAGAGGTATGTCGTTTGTGGGAGTTAGTAGCAGGCAACAAACTCACCATGTCTTTAGGCGATCAGGTCTGGAATGTGCTTGTCGAGCAGGGGGTGACGCAAGGCTCGGCATACAGCACCGACCTTTTCGGACGAGTTTTGGATTGGCACTTGCGAGGATTGCCCGCTAGGTGGACGGAAAGCATGCCTGGGTGGGGGGATAGGATTGCTTTGCCGCATTTCCTCTTGTATGCAGATGACCTGTTGCTTTTTGCCTCGTCGCCGCAGGAGCTCCAAACCAAATTTCGTGACATAGTGGCATGTCTGGGAAGCATAGGTTTGGCTGTTAATTCTCGTAAATGCAAGGTATTGAACGTGGATGGGGCCACTCCAGGTGTCTTTCCAGCCAGCTCGAGCACGCCGCTGGAAGGAGAGGATAGATTGCTCTTTCTAGGTCTCCCCATTGCGCACACCAGTGCACCGGAATTGATGTTGTCTCACTCTTTGCGGAAGATGTCTAGCGCATATCATGCCATGCGGCACCTCCTGAATCAGCCACAGACGCCGCACCGACTTAAGGCCCTGCTTTTTCAGAGCTACATTACCTCAAAGTGGAGTTGGGGCTGCGGGGCCATTTGGCCCACTGTTCGAGCTCTGAAGTCGATAGAGGGGCTCATGCACAGTCTCCTCCTTGGCATTTTTAGATTCACTGTAGATCCCTTTTCTACGTGGCTAGAGAACACCAAGCATAGGCGCCGCGCTGTCAGACTGTATTGCCACTCAACACGGTTAGACTCGCGGATGTCAGTGTGGTTGAAACGAGTCTGGACGTACCTAGGTCATGTTGCCAGATGCCAGGTTGATACTCCCCTGCCAGGGCTAGTCTCCTCGACGAATTCGCGGAAGCTAGCTCTTGGCGGACTCAAACCTTCTTGGCTTTCGGAGACTTTAGCGCACAAGCTCCGTCTGCGCTACCAGTCTTTGTGGGTGGCTGGTGAGAGCCCGTATTGGGAAAGTCAAGCACAGAACCGGGAAGGGTGGGCCAACATGATGCCAAGGTGGCTGGCTTCTTGGAATGCAGGGCTTCCATGTCCCGACACGACTTCCGCCAGCTTGTGATTGTTGAAGGTGGAGCGGCAGCATTGCGACCCACCAGACATCCTCCTGATTCCCCTTATGTGAAAGGTCTCGTGCTGGTGAAGCGCATCAACCTGAAAGTTCGGAGACATGTCCTTCTGTGGCTTGTCCTAGGTGCACATGGTTCTGCGAGTCTGTTTAGGTTCGAAAAGGGAACCCCCCTCAAACAATCTCTCGTTTTGCACTTTGCTGTCCCGCGAGAAGAGGCCAGGACGTGCATGTTCGTTGCCTGACAGTCCTAGCTCAGGCCATGCAGTATCTTAGCACCTGCCAGGGCATGATTCCCTTCACAGCGATAGTGCCACATGCATGCCTTATGAAGAGCATTCTGGAAGGACACATCTCGGGGGGAAGTGGGGACGCTTTTGCTAGTCTGGCTAATGAGGTGCAGTTGTTTGAGCATGTGTCGGTGCCCCCGAAGCGGATACCCATCTCACTCAAACCGATGCTGGAACGGGAACCTGTGCTGGTCCCTAGGCCTTACACGGCTGTTCTCATGACTGCTAGTTTTGCTCGTGTCCAGTACTATGACAGTCTGCCCTCGGCCGCGTTGCTTTTTGCTAGACCCGAGCTGCTTGGTTAGAGGTGACAACTCCTCTCCCCTAGCACGGGGGGGGGGGGGGCAGGACGGGACAACAAATGCCAGCCAAGCGCCCTCGCCTCCAAGCCGAAAGTCTGGCACTTCCACTCCTACAACAAGCGATTGAAATCCGTAAGGAGAAAGTGGTTGAAGTGCTTCGAGCCATCTTGAAGGAGGAATGGACGCAAAAAGCAGGTGGGCATCTACTTCTTTGAGAACCTCATCGAAACGATACCCCATGACAACTAGAGTTCTCACGAAGTACATGGCTACTCTGCGCAACGACCTTCCCTTCACCACGATTACGGTACATTGGGATGTTCGACATATACCACATGTGGACAGTCGTAACTCGGTCATCCCGTCCTTTGTGGCGGCCCTCACTACCGAGTACAAGGGTGGAGACATTTGGCTGGCGGACACGAAAGGGGATGTCGCCATCCCACATCGTGGTCGTATGACGCCAGGCTGCTGCTTTGACATTAGGACCTCGGTTGCTTTTTCGGCGCACACTGTTCTCCACACAGTCATGCCATGGCAAGGGGAGAGACTTTCGGTTGTTGCTTATTGCGTTGCTTCTCCTTGTTCAAGGGCGGTTGGCTCTCTGTTTTCGGTACTAATGGGTCTTGGATTCCGACTCCCCATGCCTGAATGTGAGGAACGATTTAAGTGTGAAGTGTGGGGTGCGCGAGTGTACAGACAGTTGCGCTTTTCAGATGAGCGAGAACGATGGCCTGAGGGCCTGTTGAGGCGCCAGCAGGGAGAGGTCATCGACCTGTGTTCAGATGGCTCCGGTCGCGAGGTGGATGATACTGCTTTAATTGTGTCTAGCTCCGACAGTGATACCCTTTCGATCTGCTACGGTTCAGCTGCACCGGAGCCTGACCTCTGGGACTATGAATTCTCAGAGGAGGACGAGGCGCTGGTTCATGCCAGTGAGTCTCAACTGTTAAGTTTGTGCTAGTCGAAGTCGAACAGACCAGGCTCATCTTTCGCGTAGGTAAGCTACGTGTGTATAGTCTCCGTGAGTCAATGAAGTTTACTGCGATGTGCTTGCATGCTGACGCTGAATTTGCATATAGGAATTCGTATATGTGGGAATTCGTTTTTGCCCGGCACCTCCTTTTCTCTATTATCTTGTAGTATCCTTCGTCCTTATATCGCTTGATCTACGTCGCCTATGTAAAGTTGCATGTTGTTTGGTTGAATTCTTTGCGAGTGCATGTTTTGAATTTGTTTGCCCTCCTTGGCACTTTTGCCTGTCGCTATGCAAAAGAGAATGCCTCTCCCTCCTTCTAGGTGTAATTTGCCTCAGTTCAGATGAGAGCATTTTGCTGAGTTGATGGTACAAATGCAGCTGTGAGCCGAGAGTCGCTTGGATTCGGAGTTACTGAATGCGACCTGCAGCTTTTCCCGCGCACTACTTTCAGTGACCTCGCTCTTAGTCTTCCTTGCGAAGCATGGCGGCCACTACAGTCATGCATGTGAGCTCCATTACCAAGACGGCTGCCTGGGCTGGGCGCCACATGAGTGGTGCGATGGCATGTGCAACGGAGCTGGCGTTGCCTCTACTTGCACTGCTGGGCTGCATCTTGGCGGGCTATTTGGTTCTGGGACAGTGGCTGAACGTGCGCCCCACGTGGGTGCGAAAGGTGGCAAGGCGACTCCGTTCTTTGCGCCCCCGTGGGATCGACGTTCCTGACACCTCCATGGACGACCTGCTGGACAAGATGTGTGAGGTTGACATGCATGTGAAGGACCTCGGCACGAAGGCCCTTGGCCTCGTCTCGCAAGAGTCCTTGGACACCGCAATCGCGACCATCTTGCGCAGGTTGGAGGTGCTGGAGAATTCGGTGCAAGGAACGCATGACCGAATTCAGAATTTGGTGGACGTGGTCGGTCAAGAAAGTGCATGCCCGGTTGGACGAAGTGCATGCAGGCATCCTGAAAGGCCAGGCTGCTTTGACCAAGGACACCGTTCAGGGCGTGAAGGACAGCAGCAAGACGGAGAGTGAGACCGTCCTGACGTCGATTCAGGACAAGTTTGATAAGGTCCTGAAAGAGGTCCAGCTGAGTTTGGTGGAGACGCAGAAGATTACCACCCAGAGCACTCAGCCCATCAAGCGCTCCCAGGAGACCCTCGCCACGACACTCAATGACAAGACGACGGAGATCCTGAAAGAACTTAGCAACGTCTTTCATCGGGTCAAGAAGGAGCGCGGAGACCTCATGGCTATGGTGCGCTGGACTGGGTCGAAAGTTGAGGCGGTTGAGAGCCTCTGCGCCCATCAACCAGAGCGCTTGCAGATCCTGAGGGACACCCTGATGGAGACCCAGACGACGGTGGTCCGCATCCAAACGGAGATGGAAGCAGCTCGAGACGACGACACGAGAGCTTCGTCGCCGCCTCGGCAAGAGTGGGCTCAGCAGACGCAGCCCCAGCAACCGACGGCACCGCCGTCGAACCCGCCCGCTTCCTCGAGTACGCCGCACACGATCAACCTGGATGAGACGGTGCCTGTGCAGTTGATCAGGCCGAATGCCCTGAACCCCTCATCACCACTCACAAGCCTGGCCCTGGCGGATGGCAGGGTGATCTATGTGCCCCGTCAGGTTGTGTCGAGTCTTTTCGGAGCGCAGTTTTGATTGCGCTAAGTTTTTGAGACCGAGCATGCGAGACAGCTCTCATGTTATTTTGTTAGGATCCAATCTGTCGCTTGCACTACTGCTGTCGCTTTTCATGCCCTGGCCTCTCTGTACTAATGAGCCTTGAAGAATAGAGTCTAGGGGCACGTGCTTGCCTGCATGCCCGAATTTAATGCATGACTGCATGTTTGCATGAGTGTTTGCATACTTTGTATTTTGTGCATAACTGAATTTGTTTGAATTAGATTGAATGCTCAGAATTCCTTTGCTGCATGAACGTGTTGCCAAGACTCGGGATGCTGTAGCGGATCGACCAAAAGAGTGTTGCGAAGCCACTGGATGAGTACATGAAGAGTTGTGCGCATTCCACAGGATGACAAGGTGACAGCGTGAACTATGAGAGCATGTTGACTTTGTGGGCTCCGCCAGGACGCGAATGATACCGAAACCCAACATTTTCACTGCTTCGCGTGAACGCCGTCCCTACAATCTGGGTGGAACAATCGTTTCCGTGTCGTACTCCGGTCTGTCGTCTGAGTCCGGTCCTCCTGTTCTAGGTTCCTCGGGTTAAGCCCTTCCTCCAACCCTTCCGTGTTTTTGGTTCACCCTAGGAAACCACTAACCTGCGTGTGCTTGCCATGACCTTTACTCTGCAACCTCCGCCCTCAGCCCTTTACACTGGCATGACAACAGCTGGTTTGCGCGAAGTGCTGGAGAGATTAGATCTGGAAGACGCAGCGTGTGTGGCGCATGACACCCTCACCTTTCTGGGCAGCCTACAGAGGGAACACCCCAGAGTTGTACGAAGCCAGATGGTGCAACACTTTAGCAGACAGCTGGCAAGAACCTGTGGTGTTTTCGTACGCCCGCATACTGCTCTGATGATCGAGGAAGACAGACCTGTGGGACTAGAAGCAGTGGCAATGGAGATACAACATGGGCTGCGACTACGAACGTGGTTCCTGTGGGTGGATGACTCCTTGTCATCCATGGTCACTGAGAGCGAGTGACTGAGAATGACCAGACACACCTGCACGGCAACGACTGCATGACTGGAGAGGCTGAATTTGTTGCATGTTGAATTTAGGGCTTACAATGATGTCTGCATGACTGGAGAGGCTGAATTTGCTGCATGCCGAATGTGCGGTCCGATCACTTATTAGTTTGCATGGTGCATGGGAATTTGTTTTCTGACTGGCATGGATGGACAGCTTCTGCATGGTCTGCGTGGTGCATGGGAGCTTGTTTCCTGACGGATGTGGTGATTGACAGTCTGCATGGCACGATTTGCATTTACAAGACCTGTGGGGTGCATGTGGGAAGCCTGGGATGGAGTTGTCTCGCATTTGGCATACAGCAGTCTGGCACAGACAGATGAGGTGTAACGCGGTTGTGGAGTGACTAGTGGATGTGGAGAGTTTGCCTGTGGATGTTTTTCACCGCCCTCGGATAAACTTCTGAGATGACTCTTATGCCAATGTAGCTAAGAGTAGCCAATGTGCTTGTCGTTCTGGTGCTCGGATCCTCGCCTGCTTGACTAGTTGTGAGTGCTGAAACCCTGCGCCCTAAACCCTAAACCCTTGAGCCCTTGTCAGGAGCCACCCGGTCAATCAAGCGAAGACATCGCTGAGGACTGGCTCCTTAAGGAGGCGAGTGACACGGAGGCCAGTGCTGCAACGGTTAGGACTAGGATTTAGGGTTTAGGGCAGGGGTTTAAGGTTTAGAGTTTCTGGTTTAGGGCTCAGGGTTTTAAGGTGTAGACTGTAGACACGACATAGGCTTTAGGGCGGTGTTTAAGGTTTAATTAAAGTTTAGGGTTTAGGGCTCAGGGTTTACGTAAGGTCTAGATCAGCACAAAACCGCCTAAACACCAGGCCCTCAGCTCTACAGCTTTAGCCCTGTTGAGTCATAGAAGCTTTGTGGTAAAATCCCGTGCGGGTTTGGGCTGAAGGAATGGCACGGAAGGGAAGCCATGAGCCCAAGAGCCCAAGAGCTTAAAGCCCAGGTTGCGAGACTGCTTGGGAGACTGGCACATGCGAGACCCGGTATCCTCGATCGAGTAGTGGTCGGGGCCCCAGCGAGCTGGGGCTGGGAGCCCTGGCTGGGCAACTCGAAGGCCCGAAAAAAAACCCGAATCCCCCAATCCCGAAACCAAGCTGCCCTCACGGAGCTTCATGTGCCACAGCTCTCCAGATCGAGATTCCACTGGAACCGCAGTGTGGACTGATTGACGGATTTCGTGGGTTTAGGAAGAAGTCATTGGGTCATGCTTCAAGGTTGTTAGTCGGAAGCCGTTTGGGGATAGAGTTTAGGGTTTACGTACCCCTTGCGGGCCTTTTGTGGTCAAGTTCGGAGAAGTTGCAGCTTCAACTCTACCACTTTTCTCTTTGGGTTTGCCTCACCGGCTAGGCGGAAGGATGCCCGAGGGCAAGACTCAAGGCCAGCCCTTGAGCTCCGAACTCCAACACTGCCGTAAACCCAGCAGAGCCGGAAATCTCCACGCCCCAAGCAGCATGATCCAACAAATCTAGGAACAGCAAAGGACGACAAGGCCCCGAAGCCCCCAACATAAGAAGTGCACCAACTCCCAAAACTTAGAAGCTCTAAACCAAAAAAGCACCTGGTCCGCCAGCTGTGCCCAACTCCAGAATCTCAGAAGACTCAGGAATAGAAATCCCTAACATCGGAGGCCCGATGAAACCCTGCAGAAGACCCGTCAAGGACACAGCAAAAGTCATGAAAGTCACCCCCAAAACTCCAAGCCCAAACCGCCCAAGACCCTACAACCGTAAACTCGAAGCCGTAGAAAGTACCAGGCTTTGGAGAAGAACATCGTGGGCACGCAGCAGGCGCGCCCCACGGTGACTGCGCCGGTCGAGTCAACAAGGCCACATCCTCGCGCAGATCTTCTTTTAGCGTATAGGTGCTTCGTAAAGGTTAGGGTTTGAGTTCTGGGGTTTCGGATGTCGTGAGAGTAGACAAGCCGCGCTTGGACCGGGCGCCGAGCCAAAACCTGTAAGGAATGGCAGTGGAACCATACCTGCTGAAACTTGCCGGCGGTGCAAAGTAAAGGGGTGTTGTAGCGGTTAGGATTCCGGGCTCGAGCTGCAGGTGCCCTCGGCACTATCACCACACTTGTTCGGCACCATCACCGCTTGTCATCACCACCATAACCGACAACATCATCAGAACTGTCATCACCACCAGCGACCCTCGCATCATGACCTCATCACCACTGTCATCAAAGTCGTCATCACCATCGTCAGCATCATCGCTTCTGTCAGCAAAAATTGCTGCGGCATGCCCTTTTTTCGCATCAGCCTTGTCATTCCACAGTTGCCCATGACTGCAGGATCTAGTGTACTCTGACCGCATGTGCTCCATCGAAAAGATGCGCGTCATCGCACATAGATATAGAAACACTGATGGTCGCAGCTGCAGACATGTTTGCATGCACAACAGAAAAAGGAATATGTATGCATGTGTAAGCTAAAAGAGACATACGTGTCGATCTAGCTACCAAGCCAATCTTATCTCTGTCCCCTATCTTACCTGTCTGTCTTATCTATCTTATCTATCTACCTATCTAGCTATTTACCTATCCACCTGCCTACTTCTCCACCCACCTACCAAAACATGCCTGCCTGCCGGCGACCTACCTGCCTGCCTGCCTACGTACCTACCTACCTACCGACCGACCGACCCACCAACCTACCTACCTACCTACCTACCTACCTACCTACCTACCTATCTAGCTACCTAGCTACCTAGCTACCTAGCTACCTAGCTACCTACCTACCTTCCTTCCTTCCTTCCTTCCTTCTTTCCTTC
>CAJNDV010036618.1:17809-27870 GCA_905221635.1 Symbiodinium sp. CCMP2456 | reverse complement strand
GAAAGGCCGCTTGCCCCAAACATCGAGTTAAATTCGAATTTAAGCCGCCAAGCTGGCCTGACCCAGCCCCCGCTATAGAATGGATTAAATTTGAATTTAATCCTTTTTAGAATTTGAAATTCAGCCTCATCCAGCCTCGATATCTCTCAGCCTGGAGGCTCTTTGAGCCGAGCCGGCCTGAACTTCTAGGTGCGAAACCCTGAACTTGCATGTCCCAAGCCGCAAAATCCCGGAACCTGTAAATCCCGAACTTCACGCACCGATGACTCATGAGCTGATCCCTAAACCTCCATTCCCCCAACCTCGAAACCTTCTAATCCCGAATACTTGCCTCTCAGCTGTTGCAGGCCATGACACATCACTCGCTCGTTCGAGCGGTGCCTGGGCGAAACGCTGGACAGTGTAGCGTTTGTAGGCTTGTTCGTGCTGTGGGATTGGGTCCAGCTAGCAACCAGCAAACGAGAATCCTCCATCAGCGCCATCCCCATCATGAGCTGCATCCTCAGCATCAGCACATTTTTGTCAGCATGAGCATCAGCTTCACCATGTTCACAGGCATCAACACTATGTGGGCAGTAGGCACCCAAATCACAAAATGGTAACCCGAGCACATGCTGTGCAGTTCTCCGTTGTTGGGCACAGGATTTAAAGACAACTGTGTAGGCTTCAGGCTCCGGGAAAGGGTGCAAGGTCTAGCCGCTACTCTGAAAGCCTGTACCCCAAGCTCCGAGCACCCACGAGGTCAGGGACTTCTGCTGGCTGAACTTCACCAGCAACGAGAAAGTAAGGTGCGCTGCCTCGGGGATCATGTAAGCACAGGGCTCGCGAGGAGGATTTCGCACTTGGGTGCAGGGTTGAGGTGTTTAGGGATTCAGGCATTTAGGGCTTGGGGTTGGCTTAGGCCACATGCTCCTCAACTTGTCTCACCTTGTATTGCGTTTGCGATGGTTTCCTTCTCTCCACCTGTAGAAGGGGTTTGGGTTTAGAGGGGGGGGGGGCCTAGGGGGCTCCGGGCCAGTTCTAGGGGGGACTTAGCAAAAATCTCGAAAAAACAAACCAGGGTGTCCTGCCTAGGCCCTGGAAGTCTGGACAGTGAAAACAGGAACGACAAACCCGAAACATTTGACTCCAAGCCTTAAGCTCGTACGGTGCAGTAAGGTCTTAAGTTGAAGTTTCGACTCCTAGCCCTTCTGTGATCCTTTGTAGCCGTCGGTGGCATTGTGGGCTGGACGTGGCAGTAGCCAAGCCCTCCACAAAGAACTCGACACTCAAGAGCCTGGGGCGAAGTGAAGCCACGAGTTCGGGTTAGTTTAGGGTTTAAGGATGTTAAGGGTCTTGGATTTTGTCCAGAACATAGACCCTGTGCCTGCAAAGGTGGGGCACCATTAAGCAGATACTGCTCGACACGTACACGAACCTTTTCAAGCTCGCGTATCTTGGATGGACGGCCTGCTTTGAGACGTCAGGCCCCAGTCCCAATGTGACGGAAGCAGGGTTTCAGCACTTTCGGGGTGGGAAGGGGCTTCGGACTTTGAGACAGATCACAAATCCGTGCCAAGGGTCTTCAGCATTTCGCTGGGTGAAGAAAAGCTTTAGGGTTTAGGGTTGCAGCAGGGTTTCGGGTCGCAGGGTTTAGGGCCTTAGCATGAACATCATCATCGTCGTCATGACAGAGATTGTGTTGTTGGTGGTGGTGGCTATGGCAGCTCTGCGATGTTTTACGAACGACACCAGTCGTCATTAGTGCTAGAAATCACGGAGAGCACAACCATCCTAGTCGTAGTAAGAACGGTGATGATAGGAAGTGTCTGGATCGGTGCCGGATGCCTACAGCCATGGTGCTCCAGCTGAATCCTGGGTTGTCGAGATTCGGCTTGAACGTCCTCTTCTGGGCTCTTCTTGTTGATTTTCGTTTGGGGCCTTGAAGTCTGAGGACTTTATACCTTCGGGTCTACTTCCTGGACCACATTCTCAAGCCCCTTTCATGGCAAAGAGAGGGCCGAACTGAGCCCTACATAGGGGAGCTGGGGGATCTGCACCTGTACAGTACTGCAGATCTTGGGTGTGGCTTTCGGACAAGCGGGCGGGTTAAGTAAGGTGAGGGTCACTTTGCACACGGCATCTCACCTGTGCATCCTAAACACTTACCAGCCTAGGTGTGCCTAGTTGTGAGTGCTGAAACCGTCTCAGGACGGACGTCGACGAGTCATCACTCTGGCTTATTCAAGATCGTTACGAGTCCCTGTATCTTTACATGGCGGCCCTGACGCTCTTCAGCACTTGGCTCCGGGGTTTTAATCGTATTCAACAGTGTTTTTGGCGGTCATGCTTCAGACAGTCGGTGCGTCATGGAGACGGCCTTTTTGTGTCTTCTTCAATTGTTGGCAGTCGTCGCTGAGTCCCGCATCCTCTCTGTATGATCCTTACCGGTTACTACCTCGACACGAAAACCCAACACAGAACTTGGTTGATAAATGTTTTTCGCACAGTCTGGACTGTGCGGTCGTGCATGAATGCGCTGGCAAGAACAGGCGTATGTGTCTAGTCACTAGCATAGCACTCCTTATCATCATCGCAAGAACCCACAACCATGATTATCATATTTCCTGCTATGTTGGTTGAAAGTAATGCGATCCTGGCATGTGGCGACCGGAGACGCGCTGGCCCTTGGCTACTAGTTGTGGGGATGTGGGAAAACGCATTGTCGAGGTAGGTCTGCGGCTCGGTTCAGTTTAGGGTTTTGAGGGTTCAGGGTCAGGGTTCTGGCATTTTAGGGTTTCGAGACTGCTCGCTTGGGAGAGAGCGAGGGCTCCTTGCCTGCCTGACTGCCTGCCTTTCTTTAGGATGCGGGGTGCCCAGTCCCAAAAGTTGAAGAGCTTCTCCCATTTGAATTAAGACTGGAGGATCGTGCCGTTTGGCATTTCCCACTTGCTTCACTACCTGAAGCTTGGCCGGAGCCTCAGAGTTGGAGCTTTGGAGTCGAGTCCCCAAGGCCTGCACAGGAAGCCATTCGGCGAGAGTGCGAATGCCATGAAGGGTCATGTCTCATGAACCCTCCCCTCTAAGCCCTGTTTCTGTGATGTCGCATCACGAAACCCTCTTTGTGTTGGAACCGTGTTATCAGGTTGGGGCATACCCGGTACGACCACCACTTGGATCCAGTCGGCCCTCTTGCGGCGCTACTTGTGCCCGGGACTGCATAGGTTCGGGGCAGGGTTCCTTTCAAATCTGGGGGCTAACGCTGAAATCGTCGACTCCCAGAGCTGAAAACTTCTAGCTTTAGGCAGAAGGCCATGTATTTGGGGTGTTTGAGGGCTTTGCAGCTTTCGGGCTCAAGACTCGGGGTTACAGGTTTGTTGCTCAGGCTTCAGGCCAGGCGCAGCCGCAGCTTTTAGACAGTTTTGTACTTTTTCCTCAAGTCTGGACTTCTTGAACATCAACCATCTCCGTGCATTCTGAACGCGGAGCCCAAACAGCGAAGCCTGAAACCCTGCGGAAAGCCGAGGTCAGGGTCCCAAAATCCGAAACTTCCAGCTCCGAAAGTTTTTACCTCTCGCCGTCCATGTCGCACCCCAAAAAACCTTCAAAGTCGACCCCAAAATCCAAACCCTACCACAATACCTGGACTGGAAACTCCACACCGTGGACCCCAGGCCTGGATCCAAAGGTAGACGGTAAGTCAGGGACACGTAACGCATCGTAGAACTTTTCAGAGTGACAGCGCCGAGCAAAGGCAGAGCCAACTCAGAAATCTGCCTTCTTTTCGAGACTTGTGCATGTCCGCAAGTTTCTCGAAGCCGAAACCCTACACCCTCTACCCCGAAACCTTAAAGCCTAAATCCCAAATCCTGATTGACCACAAAAATCCGAAACCCTGAAAAAGCAGGACCCAAACAAAATTGGTCCATTTTTGGAGCCTCGAAGCCTCTTGCTGGCCTCGGGGTTCTTAGGGTTCAGGACCTTCACTGGCTAGACTTTTGTCCAGTAGCAAAAAGGGTTCAGGAAATTTTGAGCACAAGTCTCAGCCCTATAGACTTTAAAAACTCAGTGGGTGCCAGAGCGAGGAACTACAGCACGGCCTCGCAGAATCTCACGAAGCCTGCGCAAGTCACTGTGGCATTGACGCTTGTCGAGATCAGTGGCTGGAAGTCCTTCTCCACTGCCCAAGACATACTTGCATGTAGTGCAAACTGTGCATACGAACGTGTAAGCAGGTAGAATTTGCTGTAAGTACATCTACCTGCCCACCTCCCCACCTGCCTACCTACGCACCTGCCTGCCCACCTACCTGCCTACCTACCTGCCTACCTACCTGCCGACCTATCCTCGATACTTTCCCTCCTACCTCCTGCCTACCTGCCTGCCTGCCTGCCGTTCGACATCTCCGGATCTTCAAGCCTCGGATGCTAGAAACAAGCCTAAGTCTGAACCTTTCGACCCTCTCAAACCCGAAACCCCGAGAGGCCCCCGAGCCTCTGAGCTCCCAGGAATCAGGACGCATTCATGCTGGCCGAGGAGTGTCTCTGAAATTTCGGGGTTCGCTCGGAAAAGGAGCACCCCTCCTCAGTGACTATTTTTCATCGGAAATGATAAAGATGAGTGCATTCTGCTGGCAGCTTCTTGCTACCCTGAGTGGCTACAGCTGAAAGCACGGTTTTCCATCCTTGAAGAATGTGTTGTTCTTCAGCCGGAAATGCTGCGAAGCTCCTTGCCATGTGTCATCTAGGGCCACCCCTAGGGCTTTACGACGGGTTTACCTGTCTTTATAAGGTTGTAGAGTTCACACGTTTTGAGCAGGATGGCTACTGCAACATTCTCGCTCTGCATCTCGGCTTTGGTGGTGTGTGCAGGTGGCGGATAGGTTCATGGACCCTAAGTCCCAAAACCCTGAATCTTAGCCCCGTAACTTTATCAACCCCGAACTCAAATCCCCAAGGCCCCGAAATAGCCTACATAAATGCCTTACCCTCAACCCAAGCCATCCAGGCAATCGGGCATTCGCCGAACTCCTCAAGTAGCTCTCAACCGTACGCCTACTCTCCGAAACGCTTCAGCCCCAGCCCAGGATCGAGAAGCTTGGCAATGTAGCTCCTGGGATGCAAGGATGTGTGCGTTTCAGGGTTCCGGGCCCAAGATGATTTAGGCTTGAGGACTGCAGGCTTGGAGGTTTAGCATCGGAAGGTCCTCCGAGAGTGTTCCGTAGTTCCGGCACTGCTCGAGACATGCGATGGAAGGCTCCCCATATCAGAACGGTGCAGAAGCAGGGACCATTTTTCGAGCTGCTCTTTTTCGCGGGACCGTGTTCTGAGCCAGAAAGGTTGAACCAAGCACCCCCCAACTGTCCCCAGGCAGTGATGATCTTCTTCCAGTTCACGGCGCCCGCCGTCTTCGGGAAGCCCTTCCGGCCCATGTCCATCGCTGTGGTGATGGTGTTGCCCTTGGCCGGAAACCCAGCTCTTGTGGCTCCAGGGTCCCAGAGACACTTCAAGCGTCCTTCCTGTGTGCGAAGCCACTGTCCCCAAGCCCGAAGCATTTGGCCCTGAGCTTTAGAGTCTGCGGCTGCCATGGCCCTGGTGTCTGGGTTTCCGGCTCGGTCTTTCCATCACAGCGCAGCCAGGCCTCGCTTCGCAACGCCAGCGCCATCTCCCATCCTGCGCAGGGCTCAAGAGGATGGTAAGCGAGCACAGCGACGGCGCAACTCCTTGGAATACTTGCTGGGGTTGCTCTTGGCGCCCTCGGCGGCTGCCGCTGGTGGTGGAATCGGCGCCGGTGCGAGCGCTGCACGGCGCTTGCGGGGGAAGACTGCCGTCGTCACAGGGGCTAGCCGCGGCATCGGCAAGGGCATTGCAGTTGCTCTCGGCGAAGCTGGTGCCAAGGTTTTTGTCACCGGCAGGCGGAAAAATGCTGTTGAGGCCACGGCAGCTTTGGCGACGCGTGCCGGTGGCGAAGGTGTTGCCGTCGTCTGCGATCACGCGGTAGACGAGCAGGTGAAGGTCGCTTTTACTCAGATTCAGGAGCAGACGGGTGGAAAGCTTGATATCTTGGTGAACAATGCTTTCCAGGATCCGGCTCAGCGAGATTCCAAGAGTGACGAGCTGCTCGGCAAGGGCGCCAAATTCTTCGAGCTGCCTTTGCAAGTCTGGGATGACGTCCACCGAGTTGGTCTGCGCTCCCACTACGTGGCCTCGTACTATGCAGCGCCACTGCTACTCAATGCTGCCAGCGACGACTGGCGACCCCTGCTGTGTGTGACGTCCGCGCCTGCCGCAGTCACGTACTACTACGCCACTGCCTATGGCGTCGCAAAAGCCGGCAGTGACCGGCTGGTCCGTGATCTGCAGGTGGAGCTCGGCCCTCTTGGCATCGACTGTGTCAGCATCTGGCCCGGGGTGGTCTACACTGAGTTCGTTCAGTCTTTGTATGAAAAAGGCGATGTTGAGAGGATCAACCGTGTGACAGGCGGCCGTGATCCCAACGTGGTTTGCGAAAGTCCGCTGCTCACGGGCCGGGTGATCGGGCGTCTCGCGGAGGAGCCTGGCATCCGGAAACCACCGCTGCTCAGTTCTGGTGGTCTCACCAGCCGAGTCTGCGTCGTGGCGGAGGGTGCGAGGGATCTCGGCCTGCGCGATGGTGGACTGCCTGGTACTGTGGCAGCTGAACTCTACGGCCCCGACCGGGAGCCTGCAGCATCCATCCGCTCGCTGGGCTACTTGCTGCCTGCTTTCCTTCCAGACAAGCTGCCTCCAAGCTTGCGGTGGCTGGTGGAGCCCGGAGGGCCTTTGGCCAGCAAGGACATCCGGGTGCCCTTCGATCTGATGGCTCAGGATCCCCGCACGGAGGATCCTAGGAAGCAGGATCTCAAAGACTTCGCCAAGGTGCTGACCAACACCGTGTCCGTTCCCGACTAGCTCGAGGCACATCGCTCTGGAAAGCTAGTGGAAGCTGTGGAAAGCAGTGGGGCCGAAGCACCGGAGACGGTGAGATCCTTTCCACTAGCACTTCGGCATGGACCAGGGTAGTGCATGGGTCATATACTCTTCTCCTGTCAAAGTAGGCGACGGCGGTGGCCTCTCCTCGTTTCACAAGTCCAAGCCTCGACCTTGGGAGCCTTCACGGCCACAAATTCGGGCTTGGAGCGTTTCGGCCAGCGACCCGTTGTGCGCAGAATCGGCTAGGATGGGCAGACTTTGCACTGGTTACTGATTTGTCTATTGAGTCTATTGCTTTGAAGTTACCTTTCAGTGTATGATCTTATATGTTTGGGGTCTGCCCACCCTGGTTCAGTTGGCGATGTTGGCGTCTCGTTGGACCTTGTTGCTGGAATCCGTGCCTGCTTCGAGCAAGTGTGCGAGTCGAAACCCCAGCTCAAAACCCCAAACCGGAAACTTAAAACTGCTCGAAAGCCTAACTCGGGAGGTGCTTTTCCTTTTCCTGTACTTCCGAAGCGGCGCCATTCGCAAGGCCCGGGTAATGGCCTTGGGTACCAAAGTGGGAGGCCCTACGGCTTTCTGGGCTCTACAAGACTAGAAGCCTCGTGATGTGTTTTTTGCTTTGTCAGGGTCTTTATGGGTCTTTCTTAAGAGGTTTATTGCAGATGTCGGGCTTGAGGGGTTTGGGGCTTTCATGTGTACTTTGAGGGTTAGGCTGGGGTCTGGCTCTTCAGGCCCCTAGGACATCGGCTAGTGTAAATTGAACAACCTGAAGACCTTAAGCCCGAAACCCTAGCCACTGCATGCCACCAGAGCTTTAACTCAAGCTTTAACACGAGAGCTCTAAACGATTTAAATCCGGGCTTTGGATAGGGCCCCTTTAAAGCTTTCAAAAAAGCGCTGGCAAGCCTTGATGCAATCATAGAAAGCCATTATACAAACCCAGATACAACTCAAAGCACAGAGTTTTCTGCTCACGACCCTCAGGCCCTAAGCTGAAAGGACTAACCTAGACCCTAAACCCGAAACCGCTCAGGCTCTGCAGCAGGAGTCGAAAGCCCAGGCGGAGAGCGCCACTCGGCACGGGTTGGGGCGTTTAGGGGTTGCAGGGGTTAGGGTTTCAGACCAAGAAGAGTACCTTAACGAGGGGATCCTTATCGTAAGGATACCAGTGCTTGATGTCTCTGTGGAAGCTCCTTGTTTTCCGAAGCTCTCAAATTCTAGGTGCAGTACAGAAGATTCGCATGAACAAGGGCGGAGTATGCCTATTGATATATCGGATAGGCTCTGAAATCGTTGCGTTGATGTGGGCACCGAAACAACCCCGAAGATCAGGACTTGTGATAGTTTTTGAATTCCCCCTCCCGCATTCCTCCGCAAGCCTTAGGACTTCCCCAAGTAGCCACCACTATTGTCGTTGAAGTTGATGTTGAGGTTCAGGGTTCCTCTGTGCTGCGCCTGCGCCCGAGGTCAGTGAAGTTGAACATGCGGCCGGGCCCTTGTCGCCGTCAAGCTTTTGACTGGATTCAGGATTTAGGGTCACGGGATTAGGCATGATGCAAGGGCAGGTGAGAGTGCAGTAGAAGCAAGGTAAGGTTTGGGATTTGGGATATAAGTGTTTTCGGCTTTCGGAGATCATCACATTGTGTTTCGTTCCGTGGTATAGCAGATGCGGGCTAAAGTTTTCCATGCCTCGGCTCCTTTGACCAGTTCGGGCTTACGGCTTAGAGTGTCAGCAGCCTTTCTGGCTAAAAGTTGGGGCTTGCTGGGGTGTGGTGCCAAGCTCTCTAGTTTCAAGTTGGGGTGACGTGAGGCACGACAGAGCGCAGAGAGGGAGAGAGACGGAGAGAGAGCCTGACCAGCGCCTGAGCAAGGGCGAGGGAAGGAATGACTTTGTACGAGGTTCGGTTACAGGATGTTGAAATCGTTCCAGACCATACCTAAGATACGAGGTGATGAATTTCCGCCTCATCTCGGACTACAGCAAGAGGAGTGCCGTTGTGGAAGCGTTGCCGAGCTCATACCGTTTCGATCGGGTTCGGACACCTGCAACAGCCTGGCCTTAAACTTAACTAATCTACCCAAACCGAAGTTTGGAGCGAAGATTTCGAGGGGCAAACGGGCTGAAGCATACTTCCCGATGCCGAACCCAGGGTGGCGATTTTTCGAGCTTGATTGCTCTTTGCAGGGAATTTCGGATGTTCTTGTTCACTCGACAGGTTTACAATTGCCAGGGGTTGTGAGGAGTTCAATTTCTCCTTCAGGAACCCATTTGTGTTGGAGTTGCCTACAATCGGGACCAGGAGACACAGACACTAAGTTTCTGCTGACTTGCATGACTTACGGTTTGGGGACTACCTCCGGCCCTGATATACGGGCGTCCCAGGGTTTAGGTTGTGGAGTTCGGTAGGTATTTTAGGTTTTGTTTTCGGGTTTCAGGCCTGGGATTGATGGCCGTGGCCCCAATATCCCAAGTCTTCGTCTCGACCGACTATGGTTTTCCGGGATCATGCGAGACAGATAAGGGTAGTTCTCCAAATTAACCGAAAGCCCCTGAACCCCATACCCCGAAAACCCGATATCTAAAAATAATTTCTGAACTCCCAAAACCCCCGCCAAAAAAAATTCCAAAGCCGCCAACCACAAAACACCAAACTCCCCGCGCTCTAAACCGCAAGACCCGAACTCCTGGGCCGTTGTCAGTATGCCAAGGTTTGAACTGCAAGGCCAGTTTTGCAGATCCTAAAACCCCAAGTCCGAAGCCCTAATTGGCGATTCGAGCAGAAGGAGGCAAGAACACGCCCTAATTCATATTAGTAGTGGGGCTTGTGCTGGAATCCGTGCCTGCCCTCTGCGAGTGTGCCAGTCGAAACCTTTATCAGGTAAAAACAAAACATCATAGGATATTATGAGATACTATCATACGCTACAATATGCAATATACTATCATATAGCACCACATACTGTAACATGTTAGATTATATACTATAACTTACGCTAAGGCAAACACCAAAAGCGCTCGCAGTCGAATCCCAGGTTCGAGTCGAATGTGGTGAACTTCCGCGGCGCGGCGAGGGCGGTAGGCCGATTCAGGGTTTGGGGCTGCGGTTTTAGCTCACGGCGTCAACCGTG
>CAJNDV010036615.1:0-14378 GCA_905221635.1 Symbiodinium sp. CCMP2456 | reverse complement strand
GTGCAGTGCAGTGCAGTGAGTGCAGTGGTGAGTGCAGAGAGTGAGCAGTGAGTGAGTGCAGTCAGTGAGTGAAGTTTTTACCTTGTGATTCGTAGTTGCAGCGTATCGTTTTTTCCACGTTGGGCGTTGAAGGCACAATGTTTGGACGTTGAATGGCTTGGCGTTTCGACGTATTGAGAGTTTGTTTTAGGGTTTTGGGTGTAGAGTTTAGGGCTTAGGGCTTGGGGCTTAGGGCTTAGGGTGTAGGGTGTAGAGTTTAGGGTTGTCGGGTCCCGGGATTTGGGCTCAGGGCTTAGAGCCCTTGGAACGGAAGCCTAAAGGGGCCAAGAGCTTCATGCGGGGGGCCCTTACTGATTAGAAAAGAGTTTTCAAGGGTTCTACAATAATTATAACAACACAAAAAATACATAATCATAATAATAATAATAATGAATAATAATAATAATAATAATAATAATAATATTAATATTAATAGTAATACTAATAATAATATTAATATTAATAATAAAAAAATAATAACAGTAATGGTGACGATGAACAAGAAGGCGAGGAGAGGAAGAGGATTGAGACGATGATGAGGACGAGGAAGTAGATGGTGCTTGTGGCTTGAGATGCAGATTGCATGATTGTTGTAGTTCGAACTGCTGCTGGCTTTCAGTCAGGTTTCCAATCGAGCTACATTCGTCACGCTCGCCTTCGTGTCTTCGTACCAATACCAAGCCAGCGACCACACTTTGTTAAGCCGTGTCCTTCGCTGTTGCTAGGAATGTGTGCTGTTTACTGCTTTGAACCTTCATTGACTACAACCACTCAAATTACTTTTGCTTTGCCTCCTCCTCCACCTGCTGCTGCCGCGGCTGCTGCTTTTTCTGGTGCTGCCGCTACTACTACTACCACTACTACTACTACTACTACTACTACTACTACCACTACTACTTCTACTACTACTACTACTACTACTACTACTGCTACTACTACTACTACTACCACCACTACCACCACGACTGCTACTACTACTTCTTCTACTACTACTACTACTACTACTACTACTGCTGCTACTGCTGTTACTGCTACTGCTCCTGCTACTGTAGCTACTGCTGCACTGCTACTGCTGCTACTGCTACTACTGCTCCAGCTACGGCTACTGTTACTGCCACGACGATGACGACGACCGCCACCGCCAGCCACCGCCACCACCACCACCACCACCACCACCACGATGTCCACCGTTGTCACGACGTTGACGACGATAACTATGACAGCGACGACGAAGCCCGAAACAGTCCTCCGACATCCCCTTCAAGCCTCAGCAATCAACGCTACCTTTCCCGTTTCTCCAGGAGAGCAAAACGACAAACCATCAAAACCCTCAAACTTTCACTCCCTCTCTCGGTATAGTATAATAGTAGAGTATAACCAAGTATAGAATAGCATATAGTCTAGTATAGAAAAGAACAGTGAAGTACAGTAAAGTATAGTAAAACATAGTATGATATGATAAACAAGAATATAATATAGCACAGTGTTGAAGGCGCGCCCTGCTGTGCACGGCGCGGTGGCGACTTTCGCCGTCCAATTACCGGCCGACGCTCGGTCGTCGTCCAGCCTCGCTCAAAACAAACTCAAAAGTTTAGGGTTTAGGGTTTAGGGTTTAGGGTTTAGGGTTTAGGGTTTAGGGTTTCGGGCTTGAGGTTTAGATTCGTTCGGGGTTTAGGGGTCTGGGGATTGGCGCTTGCAGTGCAGGGCTTCAGCTTGTAATTTGGAAGGTTCTTGGCCTAAGGCGCATCCAAAACCCCCAAATCCGCGGAACCCGAAATCTCTGGACCCTACCTGCCGAACGCGAAAGCCCAACAAACCTGGGACCCCAGATCCCCACACGTCTAGCAGAGCTCGGAAGTCGGGTTAGGGACGCGGGCGTATGAGGTCCGGAACCGCAGACACCACTGCAGCCGTAAAGCCTTCCCTGAGCCCTGAAAGCAACCCTAAACCCTAACCACAAAACTGGAAAGCTCCCGTTTGGGAAGCCTTCGCCATCCGTCGTCACCTGGCAGTATCTGAAGAAGTGATGTTGAAACTGTTTCCGGTCGCTGGGCTTAGGCTGTACCATTAGGGTTTTGGGTTTAGGGGTCTGACTGATTGAAAAGCGCTTTGGGGTACTATACTATCTTTGTACATAGATTGTGCAGGCAAGCCAGTACTGCTTCTTCAGACCTCTATAGTACGAAATCCTTGCTGTTAGGCTACCGAGTTCTCGCAGCTCGGCGGCATCAAAGGACAAAACTTCCGCACAGTAGATCCTGACTTCCCCAAGAAGAAGCAGGCCGCGCTAAACGGAACCGGGTTTAGGGTTTAGCGTTTAGGCCCTTACATCTTGTAGTCCAACAAGTAACACTAGGCAAGTGCTCAGGCGCCCTCTCGATACGTACCTTAAGAACCCAAAACCTACTTTTTTGTAGGGTCCCTATAAATCCCATATTAGGAAAAAGTGGGTTTTGGGTTCTTAAGGTAGGTTTTAATCCCACCAGAGCAGTCGACCTAGACACCCTAGACCCTGTCAAATCCTCAAACCCTCAAACCCCTGAAACCCTCAAAAGGGTTTAGGGGTTTAGTGTTTAGGGTTTAGGGTTTAGGGAACCCAAAGCCCCTGAAATTCCAAGGCTGTCCTAGAGCCCCAAGCTTCGACGAACTGAGCTCTCAGGTTCGAAAGGGCATCTGGTGTCTTCTTTTGGAAGGAGCTTCGTTTTGGTGTCTCTCAGCTTGCGGTTTTTTGGTCGAAGAGTGCCTTGGGGCCTGTAGGGTTGTTGAACCCGGTGCTAAGAGAGTATTTACAGGATTCCGGACCTTCATACAGGGGTCTAAGGACCCGCTAAGTTCGGGCCGCTGGAGTTTGTGGCCTTATGCCTTAGCCTCGGAAAAGCGCTTGCTTTCTGCAACCGAAGCCTTCAAACCCATGGCAGAATAAAATGCTAAACCCTGCGCACTGTCGGTCGTAAACCCTACATGCCAGCTAAGCTTCACGAAGGTCTCAACCCGAAGGCCCAATCTGTTTGGGGGGGCCTAGTAGAATTGCCTCGGCAAGAGCCTACTGATGCCTATGATGCTGGCCCAGATCCTGCCACAACCCTGATGCTGATGATTATCTTCACGCTGGCTCGCAACAGCCGTCGTGTCACTGACCGGGTTTTTGAGTTGTCTCGGCCCCTGCCCATGTCACGCTTCATCGTGGTGTTGCCCCCACCACTATACCGAATGATGCTCATGATGCTCTCCCGCCTCAGGCGGACAAAAAGGCAACGAAACGCAAACTTCGCGAGGCCAGAACTTCGAATAGCGCTTCCGAAGCGCAGCCCGGCTAAGCCACCCCAGCACTGCAGAGGCCAGCTAAACACCATAGATGTATGCGTGCGTGTGTGCGTGTGTGTGTGTGTGTGTGTTTCTGTATATGTATATACATATTATATACGTCTATGTATATGTGAGCTTTTGCGTGCGTGTATGTATATACATATGTATGTATGTATATATATATATATACATACATACATACATACATACATACATACATACATACATACATACATACATACATACATACCCCTCTCTCTCTCGGTGGGCATATTACTGACAAATCGAAAAATATGTAAATACACATATGACTACGAGCCCTCAAAAAGAGGGGGCGCGCCTCAAGGGGACTGATCGGAGGAAGAGCCTGCGAGGCCTGGGTGCCAAGGTTTCAGGGCTTCGGGATTGGGATGTTTTAGGGTTTAGGGTTTAGGGATTCCTAAACCCTAAACCCGGAACCCTAAACCCTAAACCTTAAGCCCTCAACCGTTGAACCTTAAGCCCCTAAGCCCCTATACTCTTTTTCGCTGCGCTAGAGGGCAAGCTGGCAAACCCTTGGGGGTTTGAGGGACTTGCGGTGTGGGAGCTCGGGGTTTCGGGGATTGGGTATAGCCTAGGTCGACCCTACTTGGCGGGTCGGGAGACTTAGTAAGTAGGTAGTAAGTAGACTTTTAAGTACCCTAAAAGGGACCCTAATTGGGGTTATAATACTATAAGTCTATACAAATAACCATTTACTAAGTCCCCCAACCCTCCAAGTAGCCTAGAGTCGGAGCTTCTGTATGAGGGATTGAGGATTGGACGCTGCAGAGTTGAGGCTGTGGGGTTTCGGGCTTGGGATGTCAGCTCTAGGATTTCCGGGTTTAGGCTTTAGGGTTTGGGGTTTAGGGTTTAGGGTTTGGGGTTTAGGGTTTAGGGTTTAGGGTTTAGGGTTTAGGGAAAGACTCCGGCCTTCACTCCTTTTGGGGCTTCGCAGGTCCAGTGGGGAACGGGAATCTGAGTTGACATAAGAGTTAAGCGAAAATGCCTATACCTCAGAGCCTGAACTCTGGACCCTAGACTCTAGACAATGGCAGTCGTAGCATCCTCCACGGTGCAAGACGGGCTAGATGATCTCGAGATTGAGACCCCATCACTCCAGAACTAACCCAGGTACTCCTTTTCCCACATTTGAGCTTCCCGGCTTGTTGGGGGGTTCAAGCGCATCTCGATTGAGGGTTTGGGGTCCAGGCTACAATGCCCCAAAATATTCATCTCACCTCTAAAGGCACCGGCAGTCCCTGGAACCCTGGAACCCCTAAAGCACAGGGAATAAGGGTTAGGGCTTAGGAGCTTACTTCAAACGTATTTTCCCTCACTCATGGTTTGGTTCTGGCGTGTCCGGTGTCCATTTTGCTACAGCAGACTCCTAGTGTCCTAGTGGAACCGGTCCCCCCCCCCTCGAAGAAAAGCAACAAATTACCAACCAAGGCGACACCCTGGCCGAGGCCGAAACAGGCACGTTTATGCGGAGCCTCGGACAACGTGTCCGATTGGAGGGTTTGGGTTTTGCGGCTTTGGGCCGAGGGTTTCGGAGTTCCAGGGGTCGGATTTCCTTTTCTGTAGTCAGGCTTTCCGGTTTGAGGCTTTGAGCTTCCGGGTTGGAATCTGAACTGTCAGGACGGGCCACTGGGATTGAGGGTACATTGCCTTGACCCTGAAACCCAACACCTGAACCCTGTTACCTGGCCCTTGGACCCATTGGACCCAATCCGAAGACGTACCCCAATCCCTTGCTCCTATCTGCCCTATTTCCCAAACCTATTGTTTTCTTCCGGTTCCGGGAAAGCCCTGTATACCTTGTTCCAATTGTGCAAGCCTTTGTACGGAAACCGGAAAGCTTAGAAAACTTATATGCAAGCCATAGTCCAATAACGGAGAAACCGTTACGTTACGGTTTCCGCTATTCAAGCCCCGGCATAATAGGGAATCGGAATCCTATGTGACGAGACATATTCTAAAACTGCTAGAAACAACAATAGGTGCACGGTCTACAGATACAAGGCCCCACACTGCCAAAGCTCCTACACTGCCTAGGAGCCTACAAAACAAAAAAAAAAAAAAAAACTGATTTCTCAAGTGAGCCCCTATCTACCTATTTTTAGAGCCGCACCATGACCAACAACCGCCACCCCCTGGGACCTCCGACCCGGAACCTCCACACCATAATTGACGGTTCAGGGTTTAGGGTTTAATGCTTAGGATTTAGGGTTGAGGGTAATGATTGTTGCCTTTCTTTTGCCCCAAAGCCAAGAAACCGACACCCTAGAGCTTGAAGCACCTGCATACACCTCCCAGCCAAGCCCGAGGCATTCTGCGAAGCTTGGCATGCCGACATCCATGGCTGTCTTAACCCAGAGACGAGTTCAAGGTTGAAGAAATTTGAACAGTTAGTACTAGGGTAATATAGGTGCCTTAATAACTAGAATAGGGTGTTGGAGGGTTCCTTATTATAACTATAGTATAATACACCCCAAGCCCTGTTCTAATTATTAAGGCCCCTATATTATCGTTCAGGGCTTAGGCCTTAGCGCTTAGCAAGTTAAGGTTGACGGTGCTAGGGCGTCAGGAAGCTAGGGCTGCGTCGATGGGGTGTGGGTCGTAGTGCTTACAGTTTGGGGCATCGGGTTGAGGGTCTTACGGTTTGGGGCTTTGGGTTTAGGGCTCGGGGGTTGAGGCTGCATGTTAATTGGGGTGCAGTCGGACATGGAAAGAAGGCCTCCGGACACAAATGTTGCCAAAAAGCTTATGAACAGGATGTCATGTGCACAACCATGTACATATAGTACTCCCCCTTCCCCTCCGCCCACAAGGGTATGGTCATGGAGGGAAGCAGCCTGCACACAGGCCCGGAAGCATCTCAGCCACCGCCCGTACCCCACACCAAATGCAGGGTGGCCATCGGGGGTTGTGTAGCCATGGGGGCAGGGTGTGCTTGGCAACACTTCAACCAACGAACAAACCAACAAGCAACCAAATATACGTACATATGCAGACAGACAGACCGACGGACAGACGGACAGACGGACAGACGGACAGACAGAGTTACACAGGTACATACGTACTTACATGTGGACATGCTTACATGCTTGCATGCTTGCGTGATATACTGGTCTAGCATATGCATGTTGCGAATGACACAGATATTTACCATAATCCTCTTCTATCGGGGTTATGTAGAAGGGACCACAGTGGTAGGGGCTGCTGCTGGCTCACCCCAACCAAGATTATCGCGCGCGGGATCAATTAAGATTACGACTTACGAGGCAATGCCACCACGTGTCGCTCGGCCGTGAGATTTTACAACCGTCTGGAAATATGCAGGCGCAAATTGCAGACGAATCGTTTGCTGCGAGCAGGGTAGTTTTGCACTCCATCTCTACCTCGGCTTCCATTCTAGGGTTCAAGGGTCCAGGGGGTAGAGTTCCGGATTCTGGACTCATGACTATCATTATTACCATTACCATGATGATGACTACTATTGCTGTTGCTACCATTATGACCATTTGTTGCTCCATGATTACCATTACCATTATGATGACTACTATTACTGTTGCTACCATTATGACCATTGTTACTCTTCTTTTTCTTGATACCCTAAACCCTAAACCCTAAACCCTAAACCCTAAACCCTAAACCCTAAACCCTAAACCCTAAACCCCTAATTCGGGATCCCAGGGACCGCAGCTCCTCTCTCGGGAGCCGGGCGCTTCACTAAAATGAGACTTGGGGCCCAAGGTACAACGGGCTTGCGGCTTCGAAGCCCGAGCCCCAAACGGTTTAGGGCTTAGGGTTTAGGGCTTAGGGTTTAGGGTTTAGGGGTTTAGGGGTTTAGGGGTATAGGGTGTAGGGTTTCGGGTTTAGGAGACCCAAATCGCTGCACATCGATCTTTGCTCTGAGGAGACGCGATCGATGACTTACGCTGCCAGGCCACGCCTCAGGAAGGCAGTCGCCGGTACCAGGGAAATTTCGATGGCATTGTTGAAACGAAAAGAAGTGTGGTGGGGGAGAAGGAGCAACAACACAGGTTTTGCTGGATACGACTACTAACCTTGCCACGACCATGATCATGACCTTTCTTCCGGATTCTGATGCTCCCCAGCGGTGGAGGAACAGAATGTGGGGGTTTCAGAAAATAGGGGACCCTAATATAGTACCCTAAATAATAGGATCCTTATTATAAGGACTCCAAAATAAGGTACCCCTAATTTTCGGAAACTCCCATGTTGCTCCGACTTGGCGAAAGTAGCACCCGGGCTCGCTTGGCCGCTTCGGCCACTCGATCCCAAACTTATGAGCCCTGAACCTTGGGTACTGCCCCCACTCAGTAACAGTTGGAGAATATTTATATTACGGATATATTAGGCCCTTAATAGTAGCCCTATTATAGACTGTTACTGTATGGGGGCAGTACCCAACCTAAACCCTGGACCCAAAAGCGCCCTAATCCTGCGTCCTGCTGGTTCCTCATTCAAGGAACACGGACTTTTTGGACATCGCAACCTCTTCATTCGCCAAGCCTCCCTGGAAATCACCAAAACCTAGCCATGCTGCAATGAGGATGTGACTGATGACGGCCATGATGGCCATGATGGGTTATGCCCCGAAGGATACTGTGGCGGCGGTTATCATGACAAAGGGTTTCGGGGCATGATACTCTACAATTACCTGTGGAGTCTAAGAGGATATTATTATTAAATAGTTCCCCCATATTACATATTATGTCCACATACTAAATATTTCCCCCATATTACACGTCCATCCGGATCGCGCATATGTCGTCGACCCTGGGTGAAGGATCTTGGCTTGAGCCATCTTGCCTTGATGAAAACTTGAGGAAATGAAGCCCGTGAGCCATGGGCTGGCCATGCAGATCAGTTTACGGCTCCGGGTGAGGGGCTTAGTCTCGTCCTGCTAAGTTCAAGATGTGATTTTTATGATGTTAGCTTACGAGTTCAAGGCAACTGAATGGTCGGTCTCGTGCTCAGGTGATTCGCCACAGGATGGCTGCGACAGCCCACCAGGAAAACATTGAGATCACACTCAGGAGAAGTGCCCGCTCGGTTTGACGGAAGACGTAGATTTGGATTGTGTAGCAAGCGATGTAGAACAAGAGGGTTACGACCACGATGGCATTCGATAGCAAGAAGTCCGCATAGGGCCTGCAACATCGTGCTCGCCAGCGGTAGCACAAACGGAAGCTCAGTTTGTCCAGCAAAGGGAAGATCGCAAGCAAGTAGGTGAATGTCTGGGCCAGATCGGCTACTTGTCCGCTGGGATCGCTAGCGCGGCTAGCTGCATACTCAAGACGAATCCAGACATAGGGAGTTGAAAGAAGCACGATGCGTTGATAGGAGATAGCTCTGTATGCAAGCTGGTCGATGATGGCCATCCGCACTTCAGATTGGACTTGCAATTCAAAGCTGTCCAGAGAGCTGTACCACGCAGCGATGCATTCAAGAATAACTTCGCGGTCGCAGAGTGACTTGTCTTCATGGCCCTGGTCACAGCAAGCGCTTCTCGCATGCTCAACCTTGAACTCGAGGAGTTGCTCTTGAAGCATCTCAACACTGCGGGCATAGCCTCGAAGAGCGTGCGTCACGAAGCTGAAGAGCGGGCCAAGGACAGCTAGGAGCAGTAGAGATTCTTCTCCCACGAGGACTGCCTCTTCCGAAGAGGCCAAGGAGGATTCCACGTAGCCGTATGCCATGGCCGTTACGCAGAGCAGCATCTCACAGCCCAAAAGCACTGGCCCCAACAAGGGAGGAATAATCTGTAGATCTGCCTTGCAACCGGGACTGCGGCTGTGCAGAAAAGCGGCGATTTCGAAGATGCACCACCTTAGTTCCCCAGGACACGAAGGTCTGGTGTAAGAAAAAAGTATCCATTTCGGCACAACCTCCTGCTAGCGAGACTTACCAGCATCCAAGCCACAGTCTTGTCACCCATGATGGATCCCACAAAACTAGCATGGAAGTCGACTGCTTCAAAAATGCACCCATACTCATAATGGCCTCTCCTTTTCTGTCTTGGTCAGATTGAGGGATGCATGCGATGTCTATAAACACCAGCTTCCGTGGATGCCAAAGCAGCAAGACGATGCAAAAGGCAACAAGCCCGGAGAGGAGGCACCATCTCCCTTCCAGAACTCCCGCTGAGACGAGACCGCAGGCTACACTAGCGCTCAATGATCCTGCAATGGTTGCCGGCACGCAATTATGGAGGTAAAGTATGTTGATGTACTTGGACCACCGGGCCCCGCTCCAGCTGTGGGACCAAAACTGATCAAAGTGCTCTGTCTGCTGGCTGAGTGAATGCAGAGTTTCGAGGTCGCCACCTTGTAGCCAAGTCCACGGCAAGTAACGCAGCAGCTCCCCAACGCGAACACCACGTAGTACCTCTGGCCGTGTCGCCTCCATCTGGTTGACAAATGCAATGTAGAAGGGCGCGAGCTGCTCACCCCCGTCTTTTACATCCTCCTCTGATGCACTTGCAAATTCGGAGGGAATTGGGTCCTGGAGGCCGAAGGATACCTCTGGCGCAATGGCGTCTGGCCTGCCCAGCACCGTCTCCGAGCTGGGCGACATGGCTCTGCGAAATTCATGTGGGTGAGAGACTCAATGCCCACAATTCAGCGAGTTATTCCACTTTGCCGCGTGCTGACGAGGCCCCTGAGCTCGGAACGCTACGTGGACCCCAAGTCTGTAACCTCTGAAAGACGTACTTCGGAGTATGAGCTCCATGGGCTTTCGAGGGACGTTTTTGAGATCTAGGAAGGGTTCGGGCGGTTAGCGTCCAGGGGGATACTGGATACTGTTCTAGAAGTACTTGTTGCAACCGGCCTGCATGAGCCCTCTACAACCCTCCGTTAAGCGGCTGCGCGCACCATGATCCCCTCCTGCCACACCATGGCCCCAGGCTCCAGGCCTACAGGCCAGCATGCTTCTGGTGCAGGTCAGCCAAGGCTTCTAATGACTGAGACAATCTAGGGTTTAGGGTTTAGGGTGTAAGGAACTCTAATGTAGAACCCTATTGTAGAACCCTGATTTGCACAACGGACACGGTATTTGGTCCAAGAGCTGCAAGGATCTGTGGACGACCTCTTTGAGCCGGCCTCTTTCCCTCAGACCACGTCGTAGCCAAGGGCCGTGATGTGGTTGAACAGCTCCTGCTGGCTCTGGGAATTTTCCGGTCTTTGTCGAACCTCAAAGCTATGGCCCTCTCAGATCGAAGAGGCACCTCGGTACCTGAAACTGATATCTTCAGGCTGAGGATTTGTCAAGGGATATTTGGGTTTAGTGCACATGGGGAGTCTCGGGCTTAATCGGGATCTACAACAAGTGACTGCTTGATCTCGTTACGGCAACTCACATGAAACTCCGTGGATCATGAGTCGCCATGGGCAGGTTGTGAGCGCCGTAGTTATCCCTGGTGGGCGCAACAAAACTTGTTGCATCCACAACTACCTTGCTTGCGGCTTTCTACCCAATCATCCTGCCGCTGTGCGATGCTGCCCCAGCTGCGGTACTTCTACCGTTTTGGGGGGGGGTCTACAGCTTTGGGGTCTACAGTAGGGGTTTTAGGAAAGCGTCTAGGTCTCATCCGGTCTTCCGTCCTCCTCGTTGTGTATTCCGGGTGCATCTCGCATTGGAGGGTCCCGAATAAACCTCAGGGTCTCCATCGCTTCCGACGCCATGCTTGGGCTACTGGGGAGGTTCGTGGGTTGGGGGTGGGGTGTAAAGGGTTTGCGGTTGCGGCCCTGTTCACGTAACACTTCACTGAAACAGGAGTGCTAGAAGGCACTTTGGCTACAAGCAACCTCATGTCCGAGGAAGGCATTTACCTCTCAGATCAAGCAAGAACGACTCATGGCACGTATAATAGCAGGTTCCTCGCCGAGGCACACATCTCGAAACTGCTCACCCTGCGCCGTGACACGCATTGTCACCTTGACTCGGGGGCATGTTACTTGCTTCGCAAACTCTGAAGGCTTCCGATGACCGCGGACTTCCCCTGTACGGACGGTGCTAGAATGAACGGTGAAATGCTATTTGTGTGATGCAGGCAACGATGTATCAGGACCAGACATTGACAATAGAAGTTCTCTCGCAAGCTTACTACAATAAGTAAGCCCAACGCAAGATGGCTTACTACATCTCCCCATCATGGTAACTTAAATTAAGTTGATTCTTCAGCCAGGCCATGGAGAATCGAGAAGGTGTTGAGGCACAAACCCATGGATCAAACGCAACTGTGACCCTAAATCCTAAAGCCGCAATGTCTGATCCCACCGAGAGTCGACAGCATAGAACAAACCATTGCGGATCAACCCTGAACCCTAAACCCGAAACCCTTTGACGTAGCGCCTCGGATATTCCCAAAAGCATCTTTCCGCTGCCAAGGCCTCTATATATCTCTATATTCCACCCTTCAAAACTACCACTACTATTTTGGGGCTCCGTATTACGATCATAGTATGATATACCCCAGAACCTTGTTCTATTTATTAAGCCCCCTGTACCCTAAGAACCCTACTATAGATCAAAGATCGAACCCTGTAAAGAGCCCAGTGAACGAACCCTATTCCAACTATTCAGGCCCCTATATGGGTAGTTCCCTAAATTAGGGTCCCTTTTAGGGTCCTTTTTATAAGGGCGCCGTACTATATTGGGGATCCAAAAGGGGGACCCTAGTTAAGGAAACTACCCAAAGGAACTCTAAGCCCTAAACCCTAAACCCTAAACCAACTCTATACGAAACCATCAGAGTGTCCACTGCGCTGCAGTCTGCCAGCGCCTGTGGAGAGTTTAGGGTTCAGGGCTTAGGGTTTAAGGTTTAGGGTTTGGGGCTTAGGGTTTAGGGTTTAGGGTTGAGGGTTTCGGGTTTAGGGTTTAGAGACTACAGCGGCTTGGGGACTGAGCTTTCGGGGACAACCTACTACGGGGGCGCGAGGTTCTGAAGATCATGGCCTTGGGGGGGTTTAGTCCGACCCTGGCGTCTCAAAGACCTGACTACCAGGCGATGGCTTCAAGATGGTTGGTTTCGGGTTTCGGGTTTTGAGTTTAGGTTTAGGGTTCAGGGTTTCGGGTTTAGGGTCCAGGTGGTTGAAAGTCCAAAACGGAATCTTCAGGCTACTGCGTCTATGCTCCCCAGCTGCGAAAACGACCGTCTCGCCGCTCTCGCCGCGCAGCTGTTGGGGCGATGATTAAGGAAACACTCGAGAAAACACAGCAGAGGGGTGCCGACAAGGTAGCCGTTCAGATCTTGCTCGCCTTCAGGCTTGAGGGCGATGTTGCCCCAAGGTCAGAATGAAATTGCTCATTCAAGGTGAAGTAGCCTCCGCATCTTAGTCATACACCCTTGATGCATCCTCGCAACAATGGCCATGAGAAGCAACCTCAGATGTGAAAAACATACTCAGGCGAATCTAGATCCTTGAGACCAGTTTCATTACCATCAACATCACAATGCCATCGCCATCCCATCCTCGTCTTTCAGGTGCAGATGTTCCGGGCTTAGGCTATAGGCTTAAAAGTTATCGTCTGTTATCGTCTGTTTAGGGAGGGAGGCTTCGATCCGAACAGTGATCTTCAGATTTCCATGACATTGGCAAACCTACGCCGGCGAAGCAGAAACAGAGGGAACTATCAGATTCGTCCTCCGTTTGGCCAGAATTCTCATCACCGGCCGCGCGCAACTTAAAATCCAAATACACAGCAGCGAGCCTCTGCCGGAAGAGCATGGGACAAAGCCCCGGAGTCCGTGCCATCGCCTCTCGATCTTTGTTTAGGTTTGACTTCTGTTCAGGGAATTCGGGTGAGAAGTGCTTTGAGATCAGGAACTGGTATAAGGGTTCCTCAACGGGCCCAAACCTTAAGGCTTGATCCTTGGGCTCAGGGTTTTTAGGGTTTAGGGTTCAGGGTTTTAGGGCCTGAAATTTTAGGGTTTAAGGGTTTTCTGGGGTTTAGGGTTTTGCGGTTTAGGGTTTTGGCGTTCAGGGTATCGGGGAGAAACGACATAGACATCCAGGGTTCCGGATCTGCGGTTGCTCGAAACCCCGAACTGCAAGGGCCAACCCAAGTAGACCCTCCCCCTTAAGGCTTCCTTTACTTGGAGGGTCGGGAGACTTAGTAAGTAGGTAATAAGTAGACTTATAAGTATCCTAAAAGGGACCCTAATTGGGGTTATAGTACTTATAAGTCTTTCAAAATAACCACTTACTAAGTCCCCCGACCCTCCAAGTAAGGGCTCCTGAAAGGAACCTACAAGGGCGCCTTTGCCTATTCCTTTAAGGGCCTCTTGGCGGGTTCCACTAACGGAAGTTCAGCAATCGCAGGGCTGACCTTTGCTTCCTCGGCGCGACGAGCGGCGCGCCTGAGACCACGAGCATCTTTTGCTGCACCGCTACAAGGATACTATCAGACAGCACATCTAGTACCAAAAACCCAGAGCAGACAGAAGTATGCCACAAACAAAGAAACAGCTAGGATACCACAGTAGCACCACGACGACAACGACGACGACGCCTACGAAACAACTACAATGTACAACGACGACTCCGACTCCGATTGCTACTGCTACTGGTATTGCTGCCAATACTACTAACATCACCATTACCAAATTGACCAATATCGTCTTCTTCGTCATCACCACAATCATCAGCATCTTCTTCATGAGCGTCAGCGTCAGGACCAACATCGAAAATAAGCTCTAACATCATCCTGACCATCACCACGCGCTTCCGTGAATAGATCCAGGGCCATTCAGAGGAGGATGAAGATCCCGCATTGAGCTGCCACAATACTTCTGGCTGAGACAGCCATGCCATGGTAAAGTAAACACAGAGGCACATGCAACACTAAGACGGAAGGATAGCCACAGCAGCTGCATCACGAGGATACTTTGTCGTATCCGCAACAGTAGACCAGAATGCACTTAAACCCCTAAACCCAAACCGCCACCCCCCCCCCCCAAAAAAAAAAAAAAAAAAAAA
>CAJNDV010036614.1:6990-22033 GCA_905221635.1 Symbiodinium sp. CCMP2456 | reverse complement strand
AAGGCCCAGCCTCCAAACATTCCGAGTGCAGCAACGTGAGGCCGTTGGCAGAGGGAAGCGGCTTGCCTCGCATCCTAAACCCTCTCTCTCGCTCTCGCTCTCTCTCTCTCTCTCTCTCTCCCTCTCTCTCTCTTTATCTCTCTCTCCCGTGTCCAGGGTGTGTCTACATGGGTTATATATATATACAATCTATATAGATGCACATATGTATAATTGTATATAAGAACTCATCTATGTGTGTGTGCTCTAGTTATAAAACGAAATGTTAGACATGTGTATGTATGTAGCACACCTATATAGATATTCAACATCTATATACATATATGTAAGTACCTATATTAGACGCATGCATACATACATACACACAAAGAAACACACATAGATGCACATATATACACACGCACATACATACATACATACATACATACATACATACATACATACATACATACATGCATACATACATACATACATACATATCATGCATACATGCATACACACATACATACACATACTATACATACATATACATGCATGTACATATACATATACATATACATACATACATATGTATATATATATATATATAAATACATATACACATACACATACACAAACATACACAACACATATACACATACATATATATACATATATATATATATATATCACAGGTCTGTCACACCCGGCCTGGAGGGCTATTGGTGCTGGCTCCGCCGTGTGGCCCCTGGGTGTGGATGTGCCCTGTCAATCACCAGCGAGACAGAGAGAGAAAGAGAGAGAGAGAGAGAGGTTCAAAACTGCTAGATATATGGAGAGTCCACAAACTGGGGATAAGGTCCTCAGGAACGACTGGAAGGTCGCCAGGCAACCCACAGGGTAACACGTCGGTTCCATGCGTGCGACTTGCCAACATACTGGCACGACGACTATGCTATGTGTGCCTTGCATGCATGATGGTATACACTCTCGGGTGAGTCGTTGAGGATGTCTGGAAACTATCGCCTCGACCTGAGGATAGCCTATGCTTGGAGCCGCGGTGTTTTCTTCCTGATCGAACAGCCACTGTCATCGGTAACGGCCTCCATTAATAAATAGGTTTTGTTACAGGATCAGGCTGGTGTCATGTGTGTGTAAGGACACATTGCATCAGGTATTCTTCTCCTTTCCCCCTATTGAGCGCCTCCTCTCTCGATGTGGTGCCAGGCCGCAGATGTAGACCTGTGTCATGTACGTTGCCAAATAATCGATGCAGTACGTAATACCCAAATGAGTTTGGTTCCTATTAACTATACACATCGTAGATGATAACAACCCTCTTCTTCCTGACAGGAGGGTTGTATTCCCGATGGCTGCTTATGGGTCCGAAACACTGAAGATGACACTGTTGCCTGGCTGCATAGATGCACACATCGTGCCCTGACACAAGCACTGCAACTGCACTGCAAACCCACGCAGTCTCTATACTACTTTGCCACGAGCTGACACGTTGGCACGGTCTATTCCCTTCAAGAAGCTGAAGCTCAAGCTGAAACTTGGCAGTGTATCTATAACGGGGTGGGGGAGGGCTGCAGTGGCTGTGTTCGAGCACTTGTCCTGCTATCGACTGCATGACCACTTACAGCCTAGGAAGGGTGCCAAAAAGCTTGTCAAACGTAAAGCTGACAAGTCTGGACATGTGCGAGTGTACGGTGTCAGCAAGGCTTTGAAAGAGTCTGCTGCATATCCGATTGGCTTTGGATTTGCTGTTCAGTCACTAGTGCCGGCAGCTGCAAGCTGCCCTGCTCGAAATCTGAACGACATCTGTGACAGCAGCAGTGATGAGTCCATGGATGATATGATGAAGGGAACATGCCAGTGGCGTGCTCTTCGATCTCGACGATCCTATAGCTAGCGATGTGCAGTCCGGGCACGGTCGCCCATAGGCCTATACGCTACTCCTCTAGCTAACACAGTATATATCCTAGTGCTAGCAGAGGGCAAACTGCCTGTAAGAGAGCAAACTGCCTGTATACAGGATTTGGGTGGCCCAGGCCTCCTCCAGCACGAAAAGAGCTCCAAATTGCCTGCAAGGGGACACAAAGGCATGAAGAGCAAAAATCGGTCCGAGTGGCCAAATTGGCCCGAATGCTGCGTGTCAGTGCGTGTCAATGCGTGTCAGGGCTATATCAAGTGCCTCCAAATAGAGGGCACTTCCTCGAATTGAGGGCACTTGTAGGTCTACAGGGGCTACGCGAGAGCGTGTCAATGCGTGTCATTTCGGGTCACGTGTCGACCTCGGCGAGACTTTCTTTCTTTAGCACGCATCGCGTATCATTCTAGCCAACACGTGGGCTACGGAGCCATTTCGGCAAACAAGTCCTAGCTCTCGGCCTCATTCGATCGGATCTATGCACCGAGGCCGGAACAGCTCTAGGGGTTTAGATACAGGAGGGTTAGGGCTTCAGTTATGTATCCCTTAGCATGGTTTTTGATTGTAGGGCTTGGGGTTTAGGATCTTGAGGGCTTTGGGCTTACTATGTTCGGTTCTGCATGCAGTGTGCCAGGTGCACCCGTTAAGAAGCGGATCATTGGAAAGCAAAAGGTACTTTCGCCTTTAGCAAAACTAAAGATGGCTCTTGCAGAGAACGCAAGAAAGAAGGCCGAAGCCAAAGGTGCAAAGAGGGAGGCAGGATCTGTTGAGGAAAGCCGAAAGAGGCAAAAGCAACAGCACGAGTGCACAAAAGACAGAGCAACAAGCCCCCGAGCTAATGATGAGAAGAACAAGCATGCAGCACCCAAGCCCCCGAGGAAGGAGAAGGACGAGAAGCATCGAGAACGCAAGGTGCCAGCTGAATATGAACTATTAGTTTATGTAGGCATAAGCATGCTTCCTGCAAACAGGACAATGACAAGAAAGACCGGGATGGCTCAATCCCCACACAGGAGGCCACAGCATTTCCAGGGTTTGAATTGAGGATACACAATACATACATGTACGTATTTATATCTAAGTTTAAAGTACATATACTTTATTGTTATATAAATATATATGAACTAGATAGCCTTATCTCGTCTCTTATCTTGTCTTATCTGATATGAATATATAATCTTATACTATAGTTTATATTCTTATATTAAGTCTTTTATGATCTTATATATATATATGCAGATTCTGAGGATCATCATACTATTCTTCTTTGTGTATTACTACTATCTCAAGTTATCATCGAATATAGCATAACATCGCCATGATTATGCAACAAATTAACACAGAATGATTGTATTATATCCTAGCTACTATTTACTGGTGCAAGAAGGATCTAAAAATCCTGTCTCTATGGGCTGGCCTTTTCCTTTGAATCGTATAGCATGATACGCCCAAATCCTTCAATAGTTCGCAACCCCAGCCCCAAAGCTAAGAAGGAGAAGAAAGGGCAGCGGCAGGGATCGAGAGAGCCCATGGTGCCAGCAGTTCGCAACCCCAGTCCTAATAAATCAAAGAAGGAGAAGAAGGATAAGAAGCCGGAACAGCATGGATTGATGGAGCCAGCTTCCGAAGCACCAGCAGTTCGCAGCACCAGCCCCAAAGGCAAGAAGAAGAAGGAGAAGAAGGACAAGGAGGACGGATCTAGAAAGCCAGTTTCCGAAGCACCAGCAGTTCGCAGCGCCAGCCCAAAAAGCAACAAGGAGAAGAAGGACAAGGAGGATGGATCGAGAAAGCCAGCTTCCGAAGCACCAGCAGTTCGCAGCAGCAGCCCCAAAGGCAAGAAGGAGAAGAAGGAGAAGAAGGACAAGGAGGATGGATCGAGAAAGCCAGCCGTCGAAGCACCAGCAGTTCGCAGCAGCAGCCCCAAAGGCAAGAAGGAGAAGAAGGAGAAAAAGGACAAGGAGGATGGATCGAGAAAGCCAGCCGTCGAAGCACCAGCTGTTCCCACCACCAGCCCGAAAGGCAACAAGGAGAAGAAGGAGAAGGATTCAGTTTCCGAAGCACCAGCAGTTCCCACCACCAGCCCGAAAGGCAACAAGGAGAAGAAGGAGAAGGATGGATCGAGCAAGTCAGTTTCCGAAGCACCAGCAGTTCCCACCACCAGCCCGAAAGGCAACAAGGAGAAGAAGGAGAAGGATGGATCCACAAAGCCAGCTTCCGAAGCACCAGCAGTTCGCAGCACCAGCCCCAAAGGCAAGAAGGAGAACAAGGACAAGGAGGACGGATCTAGAAAGCCATCTTCCGAAGCACCAGCAGTTCGCAGTGCCAGCCCAAAAAGCAAGAAGGAGAAGAAGGACAAGGAGGATGGATCTAGAAAGCCAGCTTCCGAAGTACCAGCAGTTCGCAGCACCAGCCCAAAAAGCAAGAAGGAGAAGAAAGACAAGGAGGATGGATCGAGAAAGCCAGCTTCCGAAGCACCAGCAGTTCGCAGCAGCAGCCCCAAAGGCAAGAAGGAGAAGAAAGACAAGGAGGATGGATCGAGAAAGCCAGCTTCCGAAGCACCAGCAGTTCGCAGCAGCAGCCCCAAAGGCAAGAAGGAGAAGAAGGAGAAGAAGGACAAGGAGGATGGATCGAAAAAGCCAGCTTCCCAAGCACCAGCAGTTCCCACCACCAGCCCGAAAGGCAACAAGGAGAAGAAGGAGAAGGATGGATCCAGAAAGTCAGTTTCCGAGGCACCAGCAGTTCGCACCACCAGCCCGACAGGCAACAAGGAGAAGAAGGATGGATCGAGCAAGCCAGCTTCTGAGGCATCAGCAGTTCGCAGCACCAGCCCGAAAGCGAAGCGCAAGGGTGGACCACTTGAGGCGTCCAAGGACAAGTGCCAGAAGATGTCTGGGGAGGCTGCCGATCATCAGCAGAATTTTATCGAAACCTCCAAACCCTAAACCCCTAAACCGTAAACCCCCAAACCCTAAACCCCGAAACTGTAAACCCAAAACCCCCGTATGTATGTATGTATACGTATGTATGTATGTAGTATGTATGTATGTATGTATGTATGTATGTAATATGTATGTATGCATGCATGTGGGGGTTTCCGAAAATAGGGGGCCCTAATATGGTACCCTAAATAGTAGGATCCTTATTATAAGGACCCCAAAATAAGGTACCCCTATTTTCGGAAACTCCCATGTATGTATGAATACATATGTATATATGTACTGTATGATTGCTATGCACACTGCATATATACTGCTACAATATTTCCTTGGCCCTGGCCTCCTGCAGGAGCAAGCGCAAAGCTCGAAGATTGCTGATCCTGAGACAGCCCAAACCCCGGCCAGGCTCAGCTCCCAAGGCAGTGACCTAGAGACCCCGAGCCCTGCTATCAGAAAGAGCCACACATTTCAGGACACGCCATCTGTTACCAAAGCTACAGCCCCAAAGAGGCAACCGCCGCAAAGGCAGGACACACTTGCAAGTGTATTCTTGGGGTCGGAGGAAGGCGACACACCTGAGGGAAAGCAAGAACGTAGGAGGCAGTTTACTGAAGAAGAAAAGGAACGCATCAATGCGATGACCAGCTGCAAGGCACTTTCGATCGCTAGGGTGCTTGCATGACTATGGGTTAGTATATACAATGTCCTTATGGTACACTGCCAGGACATGCCCTACAAGGAGAGGAAGCGCCAATATGCGGCACTCCGACGTGCAATCTTGAAGAAGAACAACCCGGCTTTGACGGCCAAATTCTCTTTGTGTTCTGACGGTGATCGGTACCTATCCATGCAATCAGTGTTTGCATCGTGAATGTCTACCAAGCTATCTATATCATGTAATGGACGGAAATCTGCAATTCATGCACTCAGGTTTGGGATGCTCAAATCGTTTCTCGTGAATGAAGGAGTGGGGGCTATAGAAATCGAAGAGCGCTTCCAAACCTTCGTCAAGAATTTGCGGACTGACAAATACACGACGGCACCTTTGCAGGCAAATCGTTTGCTAGTTGCATAATCCCTAGACCCCAAAGCCCTAAAACCCCATGCATTCTAAGTCTATAGACTATAACTCAGGTCACGATCTTTCAGTTGGAGAAAATCTATGGCACCTCGGAGGAGGCCGCAGCCTTTATCGAGGCCCTGATTAAGGGCCGCTTGGCTTGGACGTATGCACATTGCTGCAGAGTATGATTAATGTTAACGCTAGCATCGAACGATCAGGGCAAGCTGGGACGCCGCACCCGCAGGCCAGCTGGGCAAACGTTATTGAGCTTAACTGCCTACGATGTACCGAAGCCAATCCCCAGCCCATCCTTTGCCTCAGGCGCCAGGTGTCGCCAAGGCGAAGATGTACAAGGTCCTGAAGGAGATAGTGGAGGAGAATCAAACTGGCACTTCGGGATCTTGCAATGTTGCTTGCCCATGTATGGTGTTCTGGCTTAGGGCTGTGCTTGAGCTAACTATAGGACTATATATATATTATGCTGTGATGAGCCATGTAAGCGAAGGTCAGACTTGGGGGCAGAGTGAATGAATCCTCGGCCAAACGATTGCTTGCGAAGCAGCTGGGTCCAGAGCTTGCTGTACTAGACAACACCGCCTTTGTGGACATGAAGACGGGAAAGATCGCATCCAAGACTCTCGGATCTAGAGCTGTTTACCCAATGTTTTCAATTCTAGCTTTTCTGTGTTGTATGTGAGATGCATCCAGGAAAGTCAAGAAGGCACTGCCGCCAGAGAAGCAAATTGTCAAAGACATGAAGGCTCTGGTGACCAGGTGTCGTCCCTATACATTACTGATGTAAGCTAGTACATGTATCATGATTTTAGTTTGATCTTGCGGTTGGACATATGTGTGAGGCTCGAAGCCCTGCAGAAGGCCCTCCCGGCGAAGGTCCTGGAAATCCAAGGCTTGAAGATCCGGAACTCCTCGGAGCTCGTTCACAACTCAGTGACAATGTGTCCGACTGGCTACTGTAGGCGGTGGTTGCGAAATCATTTAAGAATCGATCTAGTCCGTGTCAGGTCGACACCCTCAAGTCCCACGAGCCTCGGGTGTTGACCCTATGGCAAGAAACGAAGGCTAAGTCAGAAACCACTCCCGATGTGGAGAGCTGGCAGCTATGGTTGGACGACAATCACATGTTCGTTCAGACCGTTGATGCCGATATCCGCGAAGGCGCTCGGAGAATCAGCACTGCAAAAGCGAAGATCAAGAAAGCCGCAGAAGAGGCTGCCAAGAAAAGAAGTTCCGACTTGCCAGATGATGAAGATGAAGAAAACGATGAAGAAGAGGGTGATGATGTCTCGGAGGAGGAAGAGGACGATGAGTGATGGAGTTCTCCTGTCAAATCCGATGGTATAGTCCTGTCACCTCTACACAATCGCTTTAGATGCATCATGCAGGCGCCACAATAGCCCACGGTAGCTTGTGTGTATATAAGAAAAAGACTTGTGATCATAGCCTGCTGTTGCAGTGGCGACTTGTGTTTGTGTGCAGTTGCTAGCACATATACCGTGCTGAGAAGTATGCAGGTCACTAGCCCCAAACCTCAAACCACCCCTCCAAAAATAAATCAATTCCCAAACCCTAGACCTGTTGTTCTGAACTCCGTACGAACCTAAATACCTCGGAGCCACTCCAAACCAGCATGGTGTGTGTTGTGTGATCATGCCTATCCTAGGAACTAAACTCCGAAATATTATAGCTAGCAGACCTGCTCTTCCGAGAACACGGTGTGTGTGTGTGTGTGCGCTCTAGCGCAGGGTAGGGGAACTGGACCCTCCTGTACAATTCAATAGGAATTTATGGTCCCGAGTATAGGAGGATTCGTGAAGGGTGCGTTCGAAAGGGTATAGATGGAGGGTCTGGGATATTAGGGCCTGGGCAATGTCTACTCCATCATTGCTCTGGGGTGTGCTGGATCGAGCTGTGCCGAAGAGGTGCCAAAGGATCCGGGCTCATTTCTGCAGGACTCGTGTCATGGCAATGCATGCAGACTCGCCGATGTGCTGTAGTCATGGTAGCATGGAGGCTCTAGCCCGGAACTTGCACAATGCCGTTATATTTACAATCGACCATATATACTGCCATGGACTGTCCTGGGAATCCAAATCCTCTAGGACCCTCCTTGTACCATCAATTAGGGGGTATATTGTCCCTAATAGCCAAATAGTACGTATTTATAATGGTCGAATAAAGGGTAGGAGGGCCTAGGCTAGAAGCTATATACAAACAAATCAAAATGGGTGCCGAATCCCAAGCTATATCTGGACCTCCAACACGTGGGCTTGGCTTCTGGCCACAGACAAATCATCGCAACATGGTTCATCCGACCGCCTTTGCGGAAATGAGATGTATGTGCTCTGGATCGGTCAGTCTGTCATGTTATGGCAATGGCCCCCAAAGTCAGCATGCAGGTACAGATTGTTTCGGATGGATTCCGGGCGCTATTGATCATGGATATTGTAGAAGAGTTCGTGGAGCTTGGCAGGCAAGTGACTTGTTTGTAAAGGTCATGTGGCCCTGTTGTCGCGATTATATGCTCTCAGCCATAGCCTCTAAGGTCAGTGTCGAAACATTGATGAGTATGCTACGAGTCATACACCGGCGATTCCCACGGAGATTCTTGCCGACTCTGAGACTGAACAGCAGGATCCTGACACGCTAGCTGCTTTGGGCCACACATATACATATAGATATATATTGGGGGGAGCTTGGACCAGGTCCAATCTATGTGATCTTTGCGACCGCCTCTCTGAAGACTCCAAAAACCAGGTGCGAACATTCTGGAGATGGATGCAACGACAACCTTGGAGGAAAATGTTGCCACTGCCTCAGGAGAAACTCATCTCAAATTTAGCAGAACTGCTACGTGATGTTAGTTAAGTAGAAAGGTCAACAGTCCCAGTTGTCTGGCCCCAACTCGTAATCCAACCTGAACCAATAAGGATCGATGTGCTACTAGCCCAGACCTTAGTGCTACCATTCCCAATCTGCTGTAGCTCTACAGATCCTGATGCAATCTTCCACTAAGATGGACCCCAAGCTGCAAAATCCCCACTACCTCGGCAAGTGGCACATGCTGTTGCCCAGTGAAACGCTGCTTGGTGTGATCGGAGTGCTTTCTGTTAATCCCAAACATGCGACTTGCTCTCCATCAGGTTTGGATCGATCTATGCCTATGACAAGCGACTATTCAGAAAGCTGCTGCTGGGACAAGAGGGGGCGCCTCGCCTGAATGTCGCCGGTTTCGCACCGCAAGACCTGTCATGAGCGAGTCAGCCACATCGAGATTCACGCATGCAGGCGATGAAAGATTTCTGGGACAAGAACAAGTGTACACCATGGTTCCGGGACCACCCCTACCTCTCCGAGCCTTGGTGTGTCCAATGTGCAAATTAATTTGAGTACTGGGTCCTGATCCCTACACTATCTTACATATAGCTGCAATCTCGTTGTTTGCAGACCAAGGAAATGGATTTATGCAAGACAATCCCCATTGTGCTTCACGGGGACGATGCCGAATGTCATCGTCGTCGGTCGTTTATGGTAGTTACTTGGGGCTCGCTTCTAGTTCACGCAAGCCCCTGGGACTCGAAGCTGGTAGTATATGCTGGGGACAACAGCCAGTGCTGTGCTGAGACATATGCTGTGCTTGACCAATGGCTGATATGGTCCCTGGTGGAACTGCTACTGGGCCATTATCTTGATGTGGATCCTTGGGGCAACCCTTTTCCAAACCGCGACTCGGCCATGCATCATTGCAGGTGTGCCGACATGTGGTGCAAACATTATCTGAGGTGGAAAATCCGGGCCTATTGCGAATGGCTGGCGTGGTGTGCTTGTCTTTCACAAAGGGGACGAGAAATACTTACAAAAAGTATATGGAATGGTGAACTCCGCTACGAGTAAGAACATATGCTTTGTCTGCCAGGCCTGGACCTGCTAATCACCTTCCTGTCGAAACTATATATTTGTGCCATGAACGGAGGCAAACAATGATCCCGAATCGGCACTCCTCTACACCAACCATGGACCATCAGCCCCACATCGTCAGACGTACCTTGAACTGCAAGTTTTTGCACGCATTGACAGCTACATGATGAAGCGATAGCCATAACGATAAGGATGTTCAACACTCCGGACTTCATCCGGTTTGGATGTCGAGACAACCCGTTTATCCGCTATCCCGGTTTCCATGTATCAATGATATGTGGAGATTGGCTCCACGTGATGGACTTGGCCGTTGTGCCCGACGCATGCGGCTCTGTGCTGGACCTAAATCTTTTAGTTATAAACTCTTTTACCCGCAGGCAAGGGTTGAGTCTATGGGCTGAGGCACTTCTTGAGCTATCGGAGACCTCCGATGTTTGGCCTGGCTCTAACCAAGATGACCGCCTCCGCTATGCTTACACGTGCTTTGCTGCTGAATGTAAAGCCAATAAGGTGAGAACCTAGCCTGCATACATGCAGATAGCTTCAAATTTCTTGTAGGCTTTGTCGCAAAAATACATATCGATGATCCGACTGTCGTCCTCAGGAAACCGTGGCAAAGTCTTCACAGTGCCACTGGGATTTGTGATGCATTTCAAGTATATATATTAACTTCAAACTATTGCATGGTGCGCATATATCTTAGGAAGCAGATTCGACAGGGAAATGCTTTCCCTTCGATTGCACAGAAACACCTCAATGGAGCAGCAAGTGCCCCAGGATTCACCACATGTGCCCATGTGGATGCTGTGCTGTGTGTAGTGAACCATCGCCTATTGTTTCAGGAAGCCTACATCCTGGCCAAATGGTTGATGGGTGTGACACTTCGTGTGGCTGCTGCGAACCCCGGCGATGAGCATGCAGCGTGCCTGGGTTCAAAAGGGATGGGCATGCAGCTTATTATATGTGCATAAATCAGTTCTCGAGGCTACGTGCAGCTGTGTTCTGCAACCTGGTGGACATGCGAGAAGCAATTTCTATCGACAAACATGGAAACCAGTATGCGACTATGTCTGATGCAAATGTGCGCAAGCTGCAGCAAGCGAACTTGTTGTTCCATGCTGCCCTGAATAGTCTGATCCCCAGATTTTTATTGAATATGTGCATGATCGAATCATATATACCCCTGACATTCCGAGGCTTGGCCACGCAAGCTATATCGGAACGACAGCTTTTGTGGAAATTGCGACCGAAGCTGCACAAGTTGCAGAGCTGCATTACGAAATAACACATGCTGCAGACAGACATAATGCGCATGTGCCGAGGGCAGATCATATTTGTCTCGATTTGGCCCCCCGCATCAGCCCGATGATGATGTCGACTTATATCGATGAGGATGCCGCTTCACGGCTGCATTCGGGACAATCCGATCATGAGCATCTCGCATCATTTTCTTTGCTACCCCTGCAGGTGGGAAAAGTGAAGAGACTTGCAGTCTTAAGCAGCCCAGAGCAGTTGGGCAGACAAGTGCTCGACCGCTACTGTGCATACACATGCACTAGGTGGCTCAGGTGTCTCACTGAAAACAAATGGTGAACATGTGCAAGTGGCAAGCGAGCCAGCGCGGCGAAAAGTCGAATCAGAGCTGAGCAGCAGCCGCTCCGATCTCCAATCCGCATATATATATATATATATGTGTGTGTGTGTGTGCGATACATGCATAGATCCCAAATCCCTGTCCAACATCCAAGTGCTATAGGGACTGAACGCACAAATCATTAACATTAACACCAATTCACTCGATCTGTGCTGTCTGTGCACAATGGCATGATATGCCTGAACAGCAACAAAGTGCATCTACAAGTGCCTTTGTTTTGTGGGTTTTTTTAGTCCCTTCTTTTTAGCGCCCCTTAGCCTAGTTCTCAAATTGAGGGCCCTCGGAGGGGCTTGGTTTGAACCCCTAAAACCCTAAACCCTAAAACCCTAAACCCTAGACCCCAAACCCCAAACCCCTAAACCCCTAGGGCCCTGACCCCTAACCCCAAAGGCCCTAGGGCCCTAACCCGTTACCCCTAAACCGGCAAGCTGAGAGCGCGGGCTGCATCGCAGAGTCCATTCAAAGAAGCCCTGGGTCGAAAGACGAGATGGCCTGGATTAAGGTTTAGGGGTTTAGGGGTTTAGGGGTTTAGGGGTTTAGGGGTTTAGGGGTTTAGGGGTTTAGGGTTTAGAGTATGCGGGTTTAGGGTTCCGGGGGACTCATATTACAGGGGACTTGATTAACAATATCTACTAGGTAGAGTGGAGTTTGGGCCCTATAAGCAAGTGCCACAGCAAGTATACGTATAATAAGGAGCCCTAGATGGTATAACAAGTTCAGCTGTCTCGGGGTAAGTTACAGTCTATATTTTAGGGGCTGAGATTTAGAGCCTGAGGGTTGATATCACTATGGCTTAGGGTATAGAAGGTTTTGGGTCGATAGGGTTTACCTACAGTCTGTATTGTAGTGCCTTTCTCTGGCTACCTTACAAGATGCTAGATATACCAGAAAAAGGAACTACAATGGAGACTAAAGGTAGGTTTCAGGGATTTGCGACTTGTCTTTCTTCGAAGCTTCGCAATGGTGCCCTTCGGAGAGAAAATGGCCGGGCATTCGAGGCGTCTCTTTTGGGTCTTTAGGGTTTAGGGTTTAGGGGGGCTCACACTAAAAATCGTCACATGCGCGATGCAGACATCTGCACTGAACTACAGCAATCAAGGGCCCATCCAAACTCCCAAACCCTGCACGCAGGAATATTTCGTACTATCACGCCTTCGGGCTCCCTAGTGGGTTCATTGCTAAGCACGCCATCCGCAAAGCCCGAGCATACCGAAAGAAGCCTGAGAGTGATGATAGAATGGCCTGAACAACTAGGATAGGGTGTCGGGGTAGATTTTAAACCCTAAACCCTAAAAACCCTAAACCCTAAACTTTAGTTTACATTTGTCGGGAATGTAGGGGGATGGAGAAAGGAGAACTACTCATTCAGCCTCGTCAGCTGTGCTTGGGTGTGGGTGCTTGCTTAAAGTGAGAGCCTACAGGTCCCAGGGGCGGTTCTGAATTAATATAGGGGCCTCAAAAACTAGAATAGTTTTGGGGCCCACTTTTTATAATAAGGAGCCCCCAAAATCATATTGGTAATTCTTTCGAGGCCAGAAGTTAAGTCTTACCTTACCACTGCGCAATGCCACGGGTCGTGTCAAGAAAAACATGCAGCCATGGTAGGAGAAGTGACTCGAACGGTAGGATGGAAAAAAGCAGAAACGTCACGGACAGGTTGTCGAGAGTTGTCTTGGTGGAGCATGCCGGTTGTTGGCAATCATGGCTGCCATATGCGTAGGAAACAAGGTGCTCGTAACCAAAGCGTGGGTCAATGTGCGCCGCGACAATGGGAAAGCAAACACAACACTGTGAGCTTAGCAGCTATCAAACACATCACCTGCAATCGTTCACGCTATGGGTATGCACGATGCAAGAGACGCCGATGCAATCAGCCAAATGCCAGAGAAATTTCTGGGATTCCGGCGAGAGTCGAATTCACGCGAGCTTCGGAAGCGACTCGAGCACATTGCATTGTGACTCATCTGTCAATGTCTGTAGGGCTCTTCGTAGGGTTTAGGGTTTAGGGTTTAGGGTTTAGGGTAGGGCTCTTCGAATAGCTGAGCCAGGGCTTAGAAGTGCAACAAACTCCATCAATTCCTGGTCGGAGAGGCTCGGACTCTACAAACATTCTCCATCAAAACGAAAAGCCTGGTGAACCTGTGAGTACGGAATCCCTGCAGCCTTCACTTACAATTATAATTTGATCCAAGTAGTCAATGCTGAAACAGGTGACACAAAACCAATGGTTCATGCCAGGTAAAGGTAACGGTTTTCGATGCCATGAAATCGAACATTAGGGCGCGATTTGTGCACGACTGTTTGTCCTCTGGCTAGAGCACTCTCAAGCTTGATGTCGGAGGCTTGTTGCCTACTCTCGGACCAGCATCCGTGCCCTTTCTGCTTGTTCCCTGAGCATGTCGTTCGACCGTACCTACAGTCTCCATTATAGTTGCGCTTTTTGGTTTAACCAGATACATATTGAGGATCATACAAGGCCAACCCAAAAAGGGAGACTACAGGTAGTTCTTGAACTGAAGACCCTGCTGAGCTGCAAGTTCTTGTGAGTCGCCTTGCGCAGCTCTGGAGGCACCTTCGGTGCCTTCTTTCAACGATCGTGCTCCAGGGCGTCTGCCTCAAAGCTTTGGGCCTAGCAGTCGATTCGAGTTGTCCGGGTTCCCATTTATTCTTTCGACTTGGGCAGGGGCTGTATGTAGGAACACCGAACAACCATTTATGGAGATTTCCATTCTGCTGAACTTTCCCGGGATTCAATTTGTGAATGGATCGCCCCTGCAACCGGGACTTGCAACATGCAAAACTGTCAAACCCTACACTCAGAACACTAAAGCAGCAAATTCAAACTCATGCACCCTGCCAAACATAAACCCAAAACAAAGATAGTCAAAGCCTTGGAGCATGCGAAGGATTGCCGAAGCATTGCATGCATCTCGATACCTCTAGTCTAGAAATTACGTGGAATTCGCAGGTATCACTGGTGTCGCCGATGGTGTGTCGAACCTGCAAAACAGGGCGGCAGCGCCGAGCTGGACCCTGAAGTGTAGTTCTCCTTTGTTCGGCTAGCTTGTGCATCAGCAAAAGATCCTAACCGTTACGGGTTTAGGGTTTAGGGTTTAGGGTTTAGGGTTTAGGGTTTAACCGCAAGACTGACCTGCTTTGTAAGTTCCTTGACAAGTCTCCTGGCTTTGGGTTCAGGGTTTAGGGTTTAGGGGTTTCATGCTGGGTGACAAGTTGAATACTGAGAAGACAGCCGGTCTTGGAATCGCCAGTCCTAGTCCAGATACAGATCTCTAAGTACTTGAAACATGAGTCTTCTGCCCAGCACCCCAATATGAACAGAAGTATGCTTCATCCCATGTAAATGCTGCTTCTGGAATTGCGAATATCACAGAAACTTGAGAAACCTCGCTGAACACTCGACATCTTACAACTAAGTGGCTCTTGAACATTGAAAGTGCCAAACAAGACTGCAGCCCCAATGGGCCTTAATACTTAGAATACAGTAGGGTTTTTGGGGTCCATCATACTATAACTATAAAAAG
>CAJNDV010036612.1:4648-19077 GCA_905221635.1 Symbiodinium sp. CCMP2456 | reverse complement strand
TAGTAGTAGTAGTCTAGTAGTCTAGTAGTAGTAGTAGTAGTAGTAGTAGTAGTAGTAATTAGTAGTAGTAGTAGTAGTAGTAGTAGTAGTAGTAGCAGCAGTAGCAGTAGCAGTAGCAGTAGCAGTCGGAGTCGTCGTCGTCGTCGTCGTCGTCGTAGTAGTAGTAGTAGTAGTAGTAGTAGTAGTAGTAGCAGTAGCAGCAGCAGTAGCAGTAGCAGTCGGAGTCGTCGTGGTCGTCGTCGTCGTCGTCGTCGTAGTAGTAGTAGTAGTAGGAGTAGAAGTCACAACAGCAGTAGCAGGCGCAGCAGCAGAAGCAGCAGTAGATGCAGTAGCAGCATCAGAAGCAGTAGTAGCAGTAGTATCAGGTGCAGGCGTAATAATCGTTGGCGTCGATGTCGTCAGTGAATGCGGTTGTGAACGGGCACGGAAATGGGACCGTGATCTTAAAACCTAAACCCATAAGAAACCTAAGCCCAATTAACCCGGACCCTATCCCACGTATACCCCTAAGTCCCACACCCTTAAATCTAGAGAAACACCAGTGTTTCCGTGGCCACGCTTGCTTCGTCGAAGCGTAACATGCCTCAACCCAACTAGGAGTATACCTCAAAATCCTAGACTCTTGAAAATTGAAAGGTCCCGATGTCAATCCCGGTAGCAAGCTCAAAGCCTGCATAAAGTCGTACCTAAACCATCATACAGATAACTTGATCCCAAAGGGTCCAAGTATTAATATGGTATCTACTTTGTAGGTATTTGGGACGCAAAAGTATATACTATACTATACTATAACTTGGACCCTTTGGGGATTGCTATGAGCTTGAAAGCTCCGTCTGCCCAGCAGGATGGTTCGTCAGGTGTCCCCAACCGCCTCTTCCGGCTTAGGCGCGGCTGCTGCGCGACCTTTCTTCAGTTAGGGTTTAGAGTTTAGTGTTTAGGGGTTTTGGGGTTAGGGTTTTGGGTTTGGGGTTCAGGGTTTAGGGTTTAGGGTTTAGGATTGGGGCTTTCGTTTGCGTTGACCCTACTGGACGGATCGGGTGATATACTGTAGTAAGTAGTCATAAGACAGAAGGGTTTAAGTTCAGCAGCCCCAATTCAGGGATTTATACTCCTAATTACTTCCAACCTGCTTGTAAAGTGCCCGCCTGTCTAGTAGATGCTTCGGTCTCCGCAGGGTTTGCTGCCGCTCTGTTGCTTTGGATTGACCTTTGTTGCGCTCCCTGTGAGGGTCCTGCGGGACTCCCCAAAAGAGAGCTGCATGCTAACAAAGGCCTGCTGGTCCCTAGCGGGTTTGATGGACGTAGGCGTTGGGCTTCGGGCTTTACATATTCCAGAGTTGGGGGGTCTAGGTTTCGGCGGCCCACGTTTAGAGCTTACAGCTGGGTTATAAAAGTCGTTACATCCAGCTGCCCCTTAATTTAACTTTATTCATTCACGGACTATTAAATCGGCACGCAGTGGGGAAGCATGCGATACGGGCCATAAAGACAGGAGCAGCTAGAGCAGAGTTCCTCCAGTTCTTCAGTTCTGCAGCACGATTGCGGAGTGCGAATGTTCCTCGTTCCTGCATCCGATGCCTTGAAGCCCTAGGACACGAAAGCCCTAATCTCTAAACCATACTGGCTCCTTTACGAGTTCTATGATAGGGTTCTCCTCCAATCCTAGGTAGTATCAGGGAGACACCTTAAAGGTTGACCCTATACTTATGGCTCTCTTAGAAGGGACCGTATTGAGCGGGTCCCCCTAATCCTAACTCCTGCTGAAAACTACACGCCGTTGCCGTTGCTAAACCTTGCAAAAACAAGACCCGAATTCCGAAATCCCGAGCCCCGGCCCCCCCAAACCGAACACTCGTTCCCAATCCTGCATCCCGCTCCTCTACCCGAATAAGATCCGTATAACACTCATGTTAAAGCCTCAACCCTCGGCTTTTTGGGCCTTAAACCCTCTCAATCTCGTTCCGTTCCTGGTCCCCCATCCCGAAGCACTATATAAACCCGGAACCCTACAAACCCCCCTAAACCGCCGAAGACTTTTATCCTAAATCTCTGAACCCTTGCGCCCTAAGCCTTGATTCATAAACCCCCCTCTACATTCAGGGTCCTCGAAGGTAACCCCAACAAGGAACTACGATGGAGACTATGCGTAAAATCCCCAAATCCTAAGTCCCTGATCGAGCAACCCTAAAACTTGCAAGCTCTGGCTATATCATAGAAACCTTATTCTGCCCCTATAGCCTCCCTACACCCACCCACCCCCCCCAAACCCCTAAACCCTAAACCCTGTAAACCAATCTAAACCCTAAGGCCTAAACCCTAAACCCTGAAGCTTAAACCCATCCAAACCCCTAAGGCCAAAACCCTACCTATCGTCTCCATGGTAGATCCTTTTGGGGAGTACCTTTATAGGATCCTTAACCTAAAACTGGTTACACCAAGAAAAGGAACTACAATGCAGACGAAAAGTAATATAGGGGCCTCAATAGTCAAAATAGGGCTTTGGGGGCCCATTCTACTATAATTAAAGTAAGGAACCTCCAAAATAGTATTGGCAAACCCTAAACCCTGAACCCTTAACCCTGAACCCTGAACCCTGAACCCTGAACCCTAAACCCTGAACCCTGAACCCTGAACCCTAAACTTTAAACCCTAAACCTTAAACCTGAATTATTTCGGCCCCTGAAAAGGATCCCGAAGATCTCCCTGAGCCAGGCTCCTCTCGCCCACCCAGTGCAGCCCGGGCCTCGAGATTGGTCGGTTCCTTTAAGGGTTCCTTTAAGGGTTTTGGGTTTAGGGTTTAGAGTCGGTAAGTTTAGGCTTCCACCTAGAGTTCCTTTTAAGGGTTCGGTTGCAGGGTTCCTTTTAAGGGTTTCGGGGTTTACGGTTTAGAGTTCCTTCTAGAGTTCCTTTAAGGGTTCGGTTTCGGTTCGGTTTCGGGGTTCGATTTAAGGGTTTCGGGGTTTAGGGTTTAGGGTTCCTTCTAGAGTTCCTCTAAGGGGTTCGGTTTCGGTTCGGTTTCGGGGTTCCTTTTAAGGGTTTCGGGGTTTACGGTTTAGAGTTCCTTCTAGAGTTCCTTTAAGGGTTCGGTTTCGGTTCGGTTTCAGGGTTCCTTTTAAGGGTTTCGGGGTTTAAGGTTTACGGTTCCTTTACGGGTTTAGGGATAAAGGTGTTCGGGTTTAGGGTTTAGGGTCCGTTTTTTTGGTTCCTTCCAACGGTTTGGGGTTTAGGGGGTCTAGAGTTCAGGGTTTGGGGTTATAGGGCTTGGGACTGCAAGGTGTTAGGGGAAATAAGCCAGGGGCCTAAACAGGTACGAATAGTGTTCCCCAAGGAGGGGCCCTTACTATAATTGCAGATATAAGCTGCCACAAAACCTCTAAGGCCGCGGTATTGTTCCTAGTTGAGTTAGGGCTCGCGGCTTTAAGGGTTAAGGGCTGTGCGCAACAATAGCAGCACGACTGCTGTGTCGACGAAAGCGGAACGTGACGATGATCAGCAACTCTACTGAGTCTAGGACATTTTCAGGTTACAGAAGGTCTATATACCTTATAGAAGCCTTATATACCCTAAACTCCCCACCTGTAGTTTCCTTTAACTGAGGATTCCAGAACACTTGAAGAGCTTTCTGTGAAAAAGCATGCCTGCCCAGCACCTGCTTCAACAACTCTGCTTCCTGCGGACATGCTGTCCAACAACGAGGCGCACGGCGTTGTAGTCATCGCACTTCTCCCAGACCTTCCAGTGTGTGTGTGTGTGTGTGTCTTACTTATGGAATATACCGTAAGTTACCCTTTATCATGTTGTTGTGCGAATACGGCTCATGGATTCTGGGTTCTGCACACTATACCCCTCTTCCCTCTCACCTACACAGGTCATGGTCACGATACCCCTAGACCCCAGACCTGCACAGGTCATGGTCACGAAGGACTTGCGTGCACTTTTCGTGCACTTTTCAGCGAACAGACTTCCTGCAGCTCTTCGGCAACCTGTGGACTACTGCCTCCCGCAAACCCGGTCGTGGACCATGAGGTTTCTCAAGAAACCGAGGCAGCAGAGGAGAACAGCGAGGTTGCTGCCGACGACCTTCGGCCTACGCCAGCTTCAGACGCGACGACCCTTGAGCTGCCTGGCCGTGCGTCAGACACTGAGGAGGTTGGCCAGTCTTCCTGCAAGCCACAGGCCTGGGAGAAGCAGGCGGAGACGGAAAGCCAGACTGCGCTTGGCCAAAGGGTGCCAGTCGCCGGGAAGCGGAAGGCCGGCGACGCAGAGCCTCTGCTGCTGTCCAAGGTACTCAAATAGTAGAACATTGGCCCTAAAGTACCTATATGGGGACTACATTAAGGCCGAAGTATATACTATGTGGGCACATGGACCCTTAGGGTTATAGTAGAGATCCCAAGATATGATTTAAGGCATCTTCCTGAATTACGGGAGTTTGGAAGCTCTCGGACCCTCCTCCATCTGCTCCTCCTCCGGCGCCTCCGCCCCGGAATTTCAGTGGCACAACTCAGACCCTCCAATATCCCTGGATTGAAGAATATACCTTACATCATATCGGGGATCCTACCGTAATTTGAAGCATACCTATAGTCTCCATCGTAGTTCCTTTTTTTGGTTGAACCAAAATTATATTAAGGATCCTATAAGGTAACCCAAAAAAAGAACTACAATGGAGACTATAGGTATTCCTGAGTGAAGGGGTTTTGGAAGGTCTGGGAGCTTCCATCCCTGCACTAATGCCCACAGCCCCGAGCCTCTCATACCCACCACTCCTAAGGCCCTTGAAAGCCCATATGTTCAACTTTGTACCCTTAAGCCCTAAACCCAAAGCTCTTAAAGGAGCCTTTTGCAAGGAACGGGAAAACCCTAGACCCTTTAAAGGACCCTAAACTCTATACCCTAAACTTCAACCTTCACCCTCTAAGCTTTTCCTCTCACAGAACACTCTGAGGTGAGAAAAGGATCCAAGGAGAAGAGGCCCCCCGCTCCCTTGTGGGTTTAGGGTTTAGGGATTTGGGATTTATGACGGGCCTTTGGGTTTGGTCCGATTTGTGGAGGCTTCGTGCGGTTTTGAAACCGGGGATCGCGGAGTCAGGGCTTCTTTGGCTGGGAGCTGTGAGCGTATGACCCTATGCCTTGACGTCTCTTGGGCGGAATATAGAAGCTTACCTAGTTACCAAGATTATCTTATTATAACTAGACCGCAATTAGAGTGTAAAGAAGCCCCAAAATCCTCGTCTAATTATTAAGGCCCTTACATTTCATCGGCAGGCAGGGCCGTGACAACTTCCCGGCGTCCCTCTCGAGCCTTGCGGCCATCGAACCGCACCTTGGCTCTACCTTAGGGTTTAGGGGCTTTGGGTTTAGGGGTTTTGCTTAGGACCCATCGGCGGATGAATGTTAAAGACTGGGTTAGAGCAGTCTTGTTTATGCTGTTGATGATGATTGTACAAACTATCAGTTCCGTCGTGGCTGCAGTCGCACTTGCAGTTCAGATGTCAGCTAACCCCTAAACCCTACACCCTAAACCGTGTGTGGTGCCCTTCATCGTGAGGTTGGTCAATCAAGAGGATCTCGATCGTTTGGACAGTCCGGGCCTCATCCGCCGCAAAAACTCCGCACGACAGCAGCAGAGGGCAGTCGCTAGAAGTCTCTTGGGTTCTCTGGGGCTAAGATGCCTCTGGTTTAGGGTGTAAGCTTTTTTTTTAGGGTTTAGGGTTGAGGGTTTAGGCCTTGAAGTACGGGGCTCTTTAGGTTTTTGCAAATTAGTTAAGGTCACCACTTCAGGGCCCATGCAAACGAGGCATGAAGTCTGACGGCTCTTGGGACACCCCTAAACCCTAAACCCCTAAACCCTCAAGACAGAAATAAGCAGAAATTGCTTGTTGCTGTTGGCCAACCGGAAACCTAACGTTTTTCGGTCGGGACACAGCCTTTCCATTTCAAATAAACAAGTTTCAGTTTCAGGGTTGAGCAAGGCAACGCACCCAGGATGGCCCAGCACATACCCCCGCAAGCCACACCGGGCACAGCCCAGCCCAACCCAGCCGCCCAGCCCAGCCCAGCAAGACCCAAATTCCATAACGGCACCCTGCACAGGAAACGGTGCAGCGAATTGCCGGACCATCCTGCTCGGTGGCTTCTGCAGACAAAAACATTACCCCAGCCCCGGGTCCAGCCCCGACCCAGCCCCAGCCCAGCTGCCCAGCCCAGCCCCCAAACCCGGCCCCAAACTCAAAATCAGGCTCCCAAAACCAAAACTTTCGGTCAAAACGTTTCGGTCAAAACTTTGGCACCCAAACCCCTTAACCATCTCCATAAGCCCTAAACCCACCATTTTTTGGAGTCTCCGGGCTGAAGCTCTGCGCGCCGCTGGTCTGTACAGCCGTACATGCTACTTCGGGTTTAGGGTTTAGGGTTTAGGGTTTAGGGTTTAGGTTATCGTCTCCAGTGTAGTTCCTTTTTTGGTCCAACAGGTTTTATATTACGCATCCTAACAGGTAACCCAAAAAAGGAATACAATGGAGACTATAGGTATGAAGTACACTGAAAGTACCATGAAAGGTCTACAACGAGTGTGGTGTGGCATGTGTCTCAATCTGTGGACCGTAGTAGTTACTGTTGTTTCTCGTCGATGCCTCAGGTTATTCCGCTGTTGATGAAGTCATCATTGACATAGCCACTTGAAGTGGGTTACAAGACAATCTGCATGCCAGCAAAGAAGTATCGCCGTACACGAGAATCTGACAGTCTAACTCTGACATTGTAGAACCCGAAATCCTATAACCTAAGCCTCAAAAGAGCGAGAACTTCCAGGTTACAAGTTGAAAAACTCCCGAGCGCGGACAAGAGCCTTGCCAGGCAAAGTCACGAAGATGGAGGCGGATCTAGGATCCATGCAGCTTGGACGCGGAGATTTAGGGTGTAGTAGGGTTGGCGGCCCTAAACCCTAAACCCCTAAACCTTAAACCCCTAAACCCTAAACCCTATTCAGGAAGTTTACAGTCCAGGAGTTAGGCTGCTTCGAATTTAATGTGTGTGGGTCAAAAAAGGCGGGTACCGTGATTTGCGAAGCGGGCAGTTCCCTAAATTCGGGTCCCTTTGGGGGTCCTTTTTAATAAGGGTGCCGTACTATACTGGGGACCCAAACAGGGACCAAAATCTAGAGAACCACCGAAGTTCTGGTTTTGCGGGAGCTTGTCATGGTGGTTTTAACATGCCTACAACCTCCATTGTAGTTCCTTTTCTCGGGTGACCTTATAGGATCCTTCATGGAACGTTGGTTAAACCAATAAAAAGAACTATAATGGAGACAAAAGGTAAACCCTCATGTAGGGGCCCTTAATAATTAGAACCGGAGTCTGGGGTATACTATACTATAGTTATAGCAAGGAACCCCCAACAGAGTAAGGCTTGTTCAAGCCTCGGAGCGCTGCCATATACCGTTATAGTCCCGGTATGTTTCTCGCATGTAACTTCTGTAGAGGATATAATTTTTTCCCCAAAGGCCCGATGCTAGTTATCAAGGCGCCTACCATAGAGTCAAAATCTCAAAGTCAAGGCAAAGAGCTGTGATTCCATAATCCTTCATGCCGCAGGAAGTGGGGTTGACAAATCATGAAGCCCTAAGCCCTAAACCCTAAACCCTCAACCCCAGAAGCCTAGATCCGTAAGTTCGTGTACCCATAAGATACATACTTTAGCCTTGAAGTACCTCTATTGGAGCTCCCTTAAGGCTCAGGGATATGCCATCTCGGCGCAGGATGCCTTTAGGGAAGGATGCAGGCCCCGAGGCTGAACACCCTCAGCTTCAAACTTTCAGGATTTAGGGTTTAGGGTTTAGGGTTCAGGGTTTAGGGTTTAGGATACTGGGGGGCATCACATCTTATCTTGTTAGACTACCTCCAAGGTTCCACTATAGTAAACCCCAAAGCCCATAAGAATCATGGGCTACTATATCAACGCCGCCTTAGGGACAGATGTGGGTGACAAGCGGCTACTGCTTACATTCTTCGACAGTGGTTCATCTTCTTCTCAACAGGAGTCTGCGTCGTTGCCCCATCTTACATAAGTTTCACGTTCAAATAGCTTTGTTAGCAGATTTGGCCGAGCTGTCCGTTTTCTGAACTGTTTGAAGGGGCTTTTGAGACAGGTTGTGGTGCGGTTTGCCAGGGCTGTGTGATACACATGTATGTACATGTGTATATATATACATATACATATAATATGTAGACACAAACATGCACACACATACGTATCTACATAAACGTCTACGTACACGTACACACACGCACGCACGCGATCACACACTTACACAAATACTTGTGGCCTTACGAAGCCCATAAACTTCATCACTCAAGGCTCGTTCTGCTTTCAGCTGTCCTCCACAGGCACGGCGACATTCAACGCGTGATTGAGATGATGAACGACAAGGCTGGACAGGCTTTACAGGACGTTTAGGATTTAGGGCTTAGGTGTTGCGACGCATTTGGTTGAAGTACTTTGGACTCGGCATCTATGCTTCAGGGCTGGTGCATTTTTTCTGGTAGCATATCGGGCTTTTGATGGCTTCGGGTTTACCTAAAGTCTCCATTCCTAGACCCTCCATCTACCCTCTACTAGACCCTAAGTACCTACTAGGTGGGGCCATCTACCCCTATTTACGGCACAAAGAGGGTCCTGGTAAGGTGCTCAACTAAAAACCCTAAACCGTCCTAAACCGTAACAACCCTAAAAATCCTAAAAACCCTAAAACCCTAAAACCTCAACTCTAAAAGCCCTAAACACCCTAAGCCCTTAAGTGAAGACAGCTCCAAGAAGCCTTGGAGCGGCACGGCACTTTCCCGAGCCTGTGATGCGGAGTTCTTGCGAAGGGACTTTGGGTTTAGGGCTTAGGGCTTCGGGTTAGGGTTTAGGGTGTAGGGTTTAGGGTTTAGGGCTTCGGGTTCAGGGTTTAGGGTTTAGGGCTTCGGGTTCAGGGTTTAGGGCTTCGGGTTCAGGGTTTAGGGCTTGGGCTTTTTAGGGTTCAGGGTTTCCGAATGAGCTTGATGTTCGTTGTTTCAACAATCAACCTATCTCATTTTGCTGGACCGGCGAGATGGTGCTGGAAGCAGCAATGCCCGAAAGAACGACTTGAATTGTCGTTCAACCTTAGATGTTGAACCTGCTAGGACAAGCCGCCGGGGGAGCTTCCAGCTGAGCAGGGCAGGAAGAGACGCAAGATGGCCAAGGCATCGAAACATGATATTCCACGAGGCCTATTCTCTCATAAGCGTTGGACAGAGTCGCTTTGCCAACGGCAGACGGGGCCCGTAAATTAGGGCACTCGATGGAAGTTTCAGCGCTGAACGGCAGCAGGGGCAGGAGCCCTAAACCCTAAACCCTAAACCGAACCTGCGCAACTACTGACACTCTGGTTCGGTGTTGTTTCTTGACGGCACTTCGATGTTCGACTCTGTGTACAAAGCTTGTGTTTACAGGACATGAATGCACTGCGTGAGCACTTGGCTACTTGGTGAATAGGTTTCAGGGTTAAGTTGAGGGGTTGGAGTCTAGTTTCCAGTGTTTGGGGTTTGTGGTTACCTACGTGGAGCCCGGGTTTAGGCGAAACACACTCGTTTCCCAATGCAAGCACTTCCTCAGTCGGTTTTGTTATTCTTGTTCTGAGCATGAATACTGAATACTATTAAGTATAACTGTTATTTTTAGTATTTGTGTTATTAGTAAACCATTATATTACTGTTCCTATTACACCTGCTCTGTCTACTGCTGCTCCAAACAGATACTTCGTAACCCTAGGACTCCTAGGACCTAGCGCACACACACACACACACACCACGAGCCCCGTAAACTTCAACTCTTAAAGCCCTCAACTTGTAAACCGTAGCGTGCAGAGATATTTTGAACCCATGGAAGACCTGACAAAAAAACAACTTCAACCCCAAACCCATCAATCGCACACCCTATAAAATCTCCCAACCCCTCCCCGACCCCGGAGTCTATAAGCCCCGAAGCCTAGGTGCCCCGAAGTTACCCGCAAAAGGCGAGATGATGGCCCCCTAAACCCTAAACCCTGAACCCTAAACCCTAAACCCTAAACCATGGTGTGTTGAGTGTGTGATCTGGCAGGGTTTAGGCTTGCTTTGTGATGGATCGAGTGCAAGAGTCAACTACTAGACTCCCTACGAAACTGTTATAAGGGCCCAACCGTGACGGCTGAACCCATACTCCCCAACCCTTATAACCCTAAATTAAACCCTATAAGCCCTATAATCCCTGAGCCAGCCACGGGGTAATTCAGGGTGCACCTATAGTCTCCATTGTAGTTCTTTTTTTGGCTTAACCAATATTATATTAAGGATCCTCGAAGGCAACCCCAAAAAGGAACTACAATGGAGACTATAGGCAAGCTAAACCCTAAACCCTAAACCCTAAACCCAAGTTTCAAGAGCTCTGGCGCAGATCGCTCGCAGCCGCTCCGGTGGCTCCCGCAACACGTCGCCAAACACTTCGACCTTCCGCCACAGCCCCTTGGACCCGCTTTTAGGGCTTAGGGGCTATAGGGTTTAGGGTTTAGGGGTTTAGGGTTTAGGGTTTAGAGGTTTTGGGTTTAAGGTTTATAGGGTTTTTGGACCCGCTTTTGGGGCTTAATAGGGGTTATAGGGCTTATATGTTTTATAGGGCTTATAGGGAGGGTTTAGGGGTTATAGGGCTTATATGGTTTATAGGGCTTATAGCAAGGATTTACATGGTTTATAGGGCTTATAGGAAGTGTTAAGGGGTTATAGGGCTTATAGGGCTTATACGGAGGGTTTAGGGTTTAGGGTTTGCTTTTTGGCTTTTTGCTGAGTTTAGTCTCCGAGTGAACAAACATGGGCAGTTTTTTAATTTCAATTTTTCGCATGCTAATTATCTGTAAACCCTACACGGTCAACCACGTAATCGGAACAAGCTTTCCTCGGTACACTAGCGACTGTGGAGCTTAGGAAAAAAGTTCGACAGTTCTCGAGATTAAGAAGTGTTGCAATTGTTAAATGAACTCCCCGAAGCCCTAAACCCCAAAGCCTAAACCCTAAACCCTGCCCGCAGCCCTAAACTAGCCTGGGCACACACCCAAAGGCTCCATGTACCTTTATAGTAGATACTTAGGCCTTAAAGGGGTCCCTATATAAGTACGTACTTTAAGGCCTAAGTATCTACTACAAAGGTACATGGAGCCCTTTGGGAAGCCGAAAACCGGAAAAGCCGGGCTTTTCAAAGGCTTTCTTGTTGAGGGGCCGTTGTGAAAGGGTTTTGGGTTTTGGGCCCTGTGTTAAAAGGGTTTTTTGGGGTTTAGGGTTTAGGGCCTTTTTGAAAAAGGCTTCGGGTTTTGGATTTAGGGCCCTGTGTTAAAAGGGTTTTAGGGTTTAAGGTTTAGTGCCTTTTTCAAAGGGCTTCGGGTTTTGGATTTAGGGCCGGTTGCCTGTACTGGCTTCTATAATCAGACCTAGAAGTGTGCATGCTGGTTTATAGGGCTTATAGGGCTTATAGGGTTTAGGGTTTGCTTTTTGGCTTTTTGCTGAGTTTAGGCTCCAAGTGAACAAACATGGGCAGTTTTTCAGTTTCAATTTAAGCATGCTAATTATCTGTAAACTGCTACACGGTAAACCACATAATCGGAACAAGCTTTCCTCGGTATACGAGCGACTGTGGAGCTTAGGAAAAGTTAGTTCGACAGTTCTCGAGATTAAGAAGTGTTGCAATTGTTCAATGAACTCCCCGAAGCCCTAAACCCCAGAGCCTAAACCCTAAACCCTGCCCGTAGCCCTAAACTAGCCTGTGCACCCTAAACCCTAAACCCTGAACCCTAAACCGTAAACCCTAAACCCTAAACCCTAACCTGTGCACAAACCCGAAAACCGGAAAAGCCGAGGCTCGCCAAACACCTCCACACAATTCCGCCTCCTGGGCTTTCTTGTTGAGGGGGCCGTTTAGGGCTTAGGGTTTAGGGTTTAGGGTTCAGGGTTTAGGGTTTAGGGTTTAGGGTTTAGGGGGCATTGGGTTTAGGGCCTTGTGTTGAAAGGGTTTTAGGGTTTAGGGGCCGTTGTAGAAGGATGTAAAAGGGTATTGGGTTTAGGGCCCTGTATTGAAAGGGTTTCAGGGTTTAGGGCCGTTTGTTTAAAGGGCTTCGGGTTTTGGATTTAGGAGCAGTTGCCTGTACTGGCTTCTACAATCAGATGTAGAAGTGTTCATAGAGGGCTTTATAGTTGTCTGAACCGACAGTAGGTTGCTGGATGTGATTGCTAACTAGGAGGCTTTCAAACAAGTTCCAGGAACAGCATCCCTAAACCCTAAACCCTAAACCCTAAACCCTAAACCCTAAACCCTAAACCCTAAACCCTAAACCCTAAACCCTAAACCCTAACCGTGATTAAACCCCAAAGCTTGTGAGCCCCTATCAAATGCTAGAAAATGGATGCCCTTAGTAGTAGAGTCGAAACAGGCAGTGTGTTTTTGAGACCTTGCGCTCGGAAAGTTATGTAGCGACGTCTGGTATAGGGTCCTAAGCAGTTAGCATTGGGCTTTCGGGTGTTTTCGGTGTATATTAGATTCTAGTTATATGGGGCAATCAGAGGATATGACTGGCTATGTAGATCTGAATATATATATATATATATATATATTTAGGCTAAGGATGCCATAAATATCCAAGTCCGAACCCCTAGGCCCTAGGGCTAAGGGGTTTGGGTTTTGTAGCGTCCGTGCTCAGGTTGAAGGGAAATAGAAGAGAAATCCTAAGCCCTTAGACCTTCAACCCCTATACCTTAAGTAATGAGGGTGGTTGGGTTTAGGGTTTAGGGTTTAGGGTTTAGGGTTGGGGGCGGGGGAGGAACGACCGAGAGACCAAACAAGTCTTGATAGGCATGGCTTCGGGGTTTAGGTGTCGCTTCTCTTTACGGGAAAATGGGGTTTAGGGTTCAGGGCTTTGGGGTATCGCCCTCGGGATCAGGGTCTAGGCGCATCGCCCTCGGCAGCATCGATTTCTCATGAAGAAGGTTTCGTCAAACCCTATTCATGTTACAAGTTGCCAGGGTTTAGAGCGGGGTCGGGCGAGCAGAGCAAGCAACCCTAAACCCGAAACCCTAAACCCTAAGCCCTAAACCCTAAACCCTAAACCCTAAACCGTGAGCGGAGTTTCCAGTCTAGAACTCCACAGCCCGACCTTCCCACTGCACCCAGAAGATCCAAGGTGTCCATACACAATGTGGGAGTTTCCGAAAACAAGGGGTACCTTATTTGGGGGTCCTTATTGGGTGGTTGTCAATTTGTTTGGTCCCTTTTGGGATACCCTAAATAATAGGTGCCGTATTATAATAAGGATCCAAAAAGGGACCATAATTTTGACAACCACCCTTATAATAGGGGTCCTACTAGTTAGGGTACCATATTAGGGTCCCCTATTTTCGGAAACCCCCCATGTATGCAACTCCCAGTATCAGCGTCATCTCAATGTTGAGTTCCTTGCAAGCTTCTGGTAACAAAAACAGAAGTCTAGGCATGCACGATTGCATCCCGCTGTAGATCCAAACCCCAAGAACGCAAACCCAAACGCCTAGCATCCCAACAGCCTAAGCTTCTGGAACCCTAAACCCTAAACCCTAAACCCTAAACTTAAACCTCCAAACCGCCCGGAAAACCAAAGGTCAATAACTATAGTACCCCGAAAAGGTTAAAGGTTACCTGCGCTACAATTTAAGGTATTGCTCTCGGGCTTACGACGTAGCGTTGTCTGGGTAGGGTCGAGAATCTGGAGTTCAGTGTGCAGGGTTTAGGGAGTAAAGGGTTTGGGTTTTAGCGGTTTTTCGCCCATGCAGTTTTTTCGTCAGCCATACCCAGCCGAGGCAGCACATCGGAGGGGCGTCGCTGGGACAGCATGGTGTAGAAGGGTCCGACATAGGGCTGGGTGGGGGGAGGGGGATTGCTGGGTTTGGAGTTTCGGGACCGGGTGATTCTTTAGGAACAATTTTATCGTAAACAACTATTTTTAAAATATGTATAAGTACACATACAGATATACACAGATACCCATACCTAGACACATACATGTGCCTTCTGCAAGTAGGGGTAGCGATTATGCTCGGTTGAGTTATAGCTGTGTTTACAAACTTGCCGAGGGTGTTTGTGTATGGTTCTTGACGGAGCCCCTATAAACTCTAAACACCTAATTAAACCCTAAACCCGAAACCCTTGACCCCTATCCCGTAAACCCGTGAACCCTAAACCCCTAAGCCCTAATCCCCGAAACCCCAAGCCCCTAAACCCCTAAAGCCGTAAAGCCTTAATACAGGGGCCTTAAGAATCAGAATACGGTTTTGGGGTATACTATACTATAATTATACTGGGGAGCCCCCCCAAAATAACATAAGTAATTATTTAGGCCCTAAGCCCTAAACC
>CAJNDV010036610.1:0-11350 GCA_905221635.1 Symbiodinium sp. CCMP2456 | reverse complement strand
CCCTAAACCCCCTAAATCCTAAACCAAAAGCCCCCTAAGCCCTAAACCCCAAACCCTAAGCCCAAAACCCCAAACCAAAAGCCCCCGAAACCCTAAGCCCTAAACCCCCTACACCCCCTAAACCCTACACCCCCTAAACCCTAAACCCTAAACCCCCTAAGCCCTAAACCCAAAGCCCCTAAGCTCTAAGCCCTAAGCCAGAAAAGACTTCCTGGCTTTATGGCCAGGCCACCAGTCACCAAAGTGCCGGAAAGCCCCAAGCCGGCAGGCCCCCGGTTTTTTTGTTAGAGCAGCTATGGGTTTTTTGGTGGCTTAGGGCTTAGGGTTTAGGGTTTACTTTTTTGTTAGAGCTCTGGTATTTTTGTTAGAGCTATGTTTTTTGTGTTAGAGCTATGGTTTTTTGTTAGAGCTATGGTTTTTTGTTAGAGCTGTGTTTTTTTGTCAGAGCTGTGTTTTGTTGCTAGCGCTGTGGTTGTTTGGGTGCGGGGGTTCGGGTTTAGGGTTTAGGGCTTAGGGTTTAGGGCTTAGGGTTGTTTAGGGTTTAGGGTGTAGGGTGTACAGGAGTTGGGGTTTAGGTTGTTTCTTCATCGGGTTTGAGCTTTCATAGGTTTCTATCGGGTTCGAGGCCTGATTCACGTGTTGTGTTGACTTCGTTTTGTCGGCTTCCACAATTAAGGTTCAAAATAGCCCACAAGCCCCATATAGTATGGTCTCGGGGTCCAAAACAGCCTTAGAATATGAGTCCTTAGAGCCTCAGGGTACAGCAGAAGCCAGAAATTTGGAACAATGTTATCCTAATGCCCTTAAGGTAAAGTATAGGGAATCCCAGCACTAATCATCCTAAACCCATGTCCAACTTTCTGGAGTTTATTATATGGCTTCAGGGTTCTTGGGTTGGGTGATTGGAGTTTCCGACTTAAGGGCTGTCGGGCTTTCAGGAACTACGTGTTGATGATAGAAATCCTGCATTTCCCAGAATAGGGAGTCTACCAGAACTCCCATAGTTTAGGGTCCTTGAAGGTAATGCAGGAGTTATATTATCAACAGTTTATCAAGGATCCTATACCCTAAACCCTAAACCCTAAACCCTAAACCCTTATACCCTAAACCCTAAACCCTAAACCCTAAACCCTAAACCCTAAACCCTAAACCCAAACGCCTGTAAAGTCTGCAAAGGCTTTGACATTCGGCGTCCGAAGTCAGCTCCAGGACCTGAAGCCACTCGTGAAAGCCCTGAGCTCCAAACCCCCAAAAGGATCTAAAAAATAGATCCCCTAAGGGGGTTCCTATAAAGTACAGTAGAAGCCAAAAAGTTGGAAACCCAATAGCCTCAATCCTTAAGATTACTATATAGGGAATCCCAGCACTATTTGGCCTTAATCAGGTTTCCAACTTTTTGGTGTTTACTGTACCCTTTACTAGTTAGGGTCCCTAATTAGGGGGATCTATTTTTTAGATCCTTTTGGGGGTCTGGGGAGCTCCAAACCCCTACATCCCCAAACCCTGCCTGGGACCCAAAAAGACCTACTTCTTTAAGGGGTTCGGGGTTTAGGGTTTAGGGTTTAGGGAAGTATATAAGGAAGCCATAATAAGTAACCCTAAAAAAGGTCGGGTTTTGGGGCTACAGGTCCACCCTACAATCTGAATGCCTGCATCCTGAACGCATAAACCGGCCTAAACCACTGCATCCTAATGCCATGTTTCCGAAACCCCTCCAAATACCACGACGTTACACCTTCTGCCGCAGTCCCCGCCGCGTTGGCGTTGCGGAGGCGATGGTGGATCAATGCAGAGGCCTGACTGTCAGATTCGTTTTGGGGTTTGGTAGTTTAATGGCCATCTGGAAGTTCAACTTGTGTTTGTTTCTGTGGCTTATTGGGGAAGCAAGTATGTGTTCAAGGTTTAGTATTCAGTGGTTTTGCTCATGATTAGAACAGAGTCCTTGTGAAGAGATCCAGAAGGGATGGATAAGATTTCTACTGCAGAGGGGCGTTACTGATTAGGGCTGTGGGTGTAAGTTATAATATAGGGGCCTCAATAATCACCTATATTATTTTGGGGGTTCCTTACTATACTTATGCTATAAAGGACCCCCAAACCCTATTGTAATTATTAAGGCCCCTATAGTGCCCTGATAATGTTGGGATCTGATCTGCTCCTGAAACTTTTTGTTCCTCCCAGACCTATGCCCGGAAGTCCTCACCATGAACCCTAAACCCTAAACCCTAAACCCTAAACCTGAACCCTCATGGTTTAGGACTTAGGGTTCGTCTGCCTGAGATCTGTGAGCCAGGCTTTTGCGGAGTTGCTCATCTGCATGCGCCGGGACTTCGTCGGCGGAAGAGAGTACATGCAGGCAGTAAGGGTGCTTGGAGGATCATGGGACTTAGTAAGTAAGGTTATAATAAGTCCCTTAATTGGGGTTAGAAGTATAGTTACCTTAGTTATAACCCTACTTACTAAGTCCCATGATCCTTTAAGTGGCTAAAGGACGCTAGGGTCAGGAACTTAGGATCGCCCGGGGTTTAGGGTTTAGGTTTTAGGGTTTAGGGTTTAGGGATTTCGATCTCCAACAGATGATGACTTCGTTTGAATGTTTCTGTGCCTTGTGTTCAGGATCACATCAAGGTCTTCCTGAAACATCAAAATTTACGTCTTCAAAGATTGAATAGTTAAAGCTTTGAGTCTGCAGGAAACCAGCAATGCCAGTTTGGAACCCAACTAGCACCAATAGCAGACTCGGATTTTGGGCACTGATTTTCTTAATGTCCTTCTGTTTCACGTCAGGGTTCCGAAAGACTCCAGGAATGTTCCCAGCTACTCCGCATTGTTTTTGGAAGTATTTTTGGGTGAGGCGGACCAAGGCAAATAACTTGTAGATGCGTGGATGAGGCTTAACCCCTAAAGCCTAAGCCTAAACCCTAAAGTTCCTTAAAGGAGCCCTACACCCTAAACCCTAAGGTTCCTTCAAAGGAGCCTAAACCGTAAACCCAACAGGTTCCTTAAAGGAGCTGGCCATAAAAGCCCCGCATAAGGCGTCGATCTTGTGCTTAAGCTTTGTCAACTTGGGGTATAGGGTTTAAGGTGTATGTAGGTTCTAGGGTTGCGGCTAAGGTTTAGGGTTTGGGGCTTGAAATTTCCAACCCCCACAATGTGCCTTAGTCGACTTCCGAATCTCTCGCCTGCCTGCTGCAAAATCTTAAACCCTTTTTTAAGACACCATACCCTAGGGTTTAGGGTTTAGGGTTTAGGGTTTAGGGTTTAGGGTTTAGGGTTTAGGGTTTAGGGTAAGCCCTATATAAACCCTAAACCCTAAACCCTAAGTGGCAAGCAGAGCTCCCTTTTGGATGGGGGTGGCTTGCAGGGCCTCCGGGGCCCAAAATGCGGCGGAGAAACTCAGTGCCCGAGTTTAGGGTTTAGGGTTTAGGGTTTAGGGTTTAGGGTTTAGGGTTTAGGCTTGATCGGGCGGCGGGGAGGGCCCCGTAAGAAACAAAAGGCGAGTACGAAAGTCCACCGGGAAATCCAGTGCTTCCTGATTCTCGGAAGCTCTACCTTAAACTCCCAGAGCTTGTTTTTTGGGTAGGCTGTCATCATAAACCCTAACACAGAATTTATAGGGACCCTACACACATTTACGTTTTGCTAGGTTATAAGGCGTAGTCTCCTACTTCTTGGAAACCAACCCCGTGGACGCCGATCTCTGACCAGGGACACGGTTTGGGGTTTAGATTTTAGAGGTTTAGAGGTCTAGGGTTTGGGGTTTACCTAGGCCCTCGTACTGCCTTCTATTTTACCCCAAATACCATCTAATTAAGGGCACTTGGAGGGCTCCGGATACTGTTTAGTTTAGGGCTTTGAGCTTCAAGCCGTTCCTAAACCCTAAAGCCTAGACCCAAAACCCTAAACGTCCCTAAACCCTAAAGCCTAAACCCTAAACCCTAAACGTCCCTAAGCCCTAAATCCTAAACCCTAAACCCTAAACGTCCCTAAACCCTAAACCCTAAACGTTCCTAAACCCTAAAGCCTAAACCCTAAACCAGGGTCTCTGGCGCTTGCTGGAGGATCCACCGCGCGGGCAGGTGCCGTCCGGGTCCATTGCCGGGCTCGGGGTTGCGTGTTTAAGGGTTTAGGGTTTAGGGTTTTGGGGGTTTCGGGTTTAGGGTTTAGGGGTTGGGGTGTTTTTTGAGGTTATTAAGGGCTTAACATAGGGGCCTGAATTGTTAGAATAGGGTTGTTTTAAGGATTCCTTTAAAGGGTTCTATAAGGGCTATTATAAGGGTTTAGAGTGCAGCGGCCTGAATAATTTCAATAGGGATCCTTTAAGGGTTCCTTTAAAGGGTTCTATAAGGGCGCTATTATAAGGGTTTAGAGTTCAGCGGCCTTAATAAGTAGAACAGGGTTCCTTTAAGGGTTCCTTTAAAGGGTTCTATAAGGGCTACTATGAGGGTTTAGAGTGCGGCGGCCTCAATAATTAGAATAGGGTGTTGGGGTAGATTATATTAGAGTTATACTCGGGAACCCCGAAAATAGTATTGGTGAATATTCAGGCACCTATAGGTTATAGTTTAAAGCGTCCTTATTAATTAGAACAGGTTTAGGGGTAGGGCTATGTTATACTACTGCTCTATACGGACTATAACGGAACTTCATTCCTGGCTTTGTGTCGAATGAAGTACATGATACAGGGGGGCCTACAGGTCTCCCATACGCATTGGTTTTAGGGTTTAGGGTTTAGGGTTTAGGGTTTAGGGTTTTGCTTGGTCAGCACATAGAGATTGGTTGCATAAGAGAACTCGAAAACACACACAGTTCCCTAACTTCTGCGACGTCTGCAAGAATTTGCCGAAGATGCAGCTCGTAAGCTTGGCGCAGATATTAGCATAAGTATAGGGCAGTTGTCTAAATTAGGGTCGTATCTAGGGTCCTTTTTATATGGGTGCCGGACTATATTGAGGACCTCAAAAGGGACCCTAATGTAGAGAACTACACAGATATACAACCCTAAACCCTAAGGCGTATGGACCCGTATGGGCAAAGCTGCAAAGCCGAAACCCTGCACCCAGACTGAAGTCTACACCCTACAGGTGTCCCATCCTAAACCCTAACCATCAGTACACCCTGAACATGAAACTTCTTGCCCAATGCCTACATGACATGTTTGCCAAGTTCTTTGAAAAATAAACGACCGTACAGGAGCCGTTTACCGGCGGCGATAATCTGACCTTCGACGACTACGCCGCAGCCTTGCTCTGCGACACGCAGGACCTCATTGAGAATTGTCAGGTCTGCAGGGGTCTGTTACTTAGAGGCTCAGAGGACCAATGGGGGCGTAGTAAGTCGGGTTATACGTCAGGCAACTGTAGGGAATTATGCATTGAGATCGTCCTGGCGAACAGGCACACCCCCACACACAAGAAGACTTCATGCAATGAGGTCGTCCCGGCAAACCCCCGCACACAAGAAGCCTTCATGCAATGAAATCGGCCCGGCAAACAAGAAGCCTTTGTGCAATGAAATCGTCCCGGCAACCATGCACACCCGCACGCAAGAAGACTTCATGCCCGGCAAACATGCACACCCTCACACAAGAAGCCAATTCATGCAATGAAGCCGTCCCAGAAAAAACGCACCCGGCACACCCGCGCACACGAAGCCTTCAAGCAATGAATGAATTCGTCCCGGCAAACAGGCAGACCCGCTCTCAAGAAGCCTTCATGCAGAGAAAGCATTACAGGTGTAACAGCCCTTGAACCCTGAAAGCCCAAAGCGCTAAAAGCTTAAGGCCCTGGAAATTGAAGCCGTCGTTTGAAGCCTTAAGCCTCCCACCTTGGAATCCGGCATCCTCGAAGGATGCGCTGCGGCCGTGACCCAAGAGAAGTTTGCAGCTCTTGCTTCTTGTTAATTGGTTGTTGTGTGTGCGTGTGTGTGTGTGTGTTGGTTGTTGCTTGCAGAAAATGTTGCAGGGTCGCTTTGAGTTTTGCTGCAGGTCTTTATTGTTGTGTGTTTATTGTCGTTTCCGCAAAGGTGTTGAACGGGCCTTATACTCGCAGGCTTTTGTGAACCGTAGACCCTAAACACTGGGTTCCTGTGAATGAGTTTATTTAGTTCAAGGACACACCGGACATGAACGCAGCTCCTGAATTAGGGTTATAGGGTTTAGGGATGACGAAGAACCGGTGTAGAACCCTTTCAGAACCCGTACTTGGAAGGGGGAATGAGCAAGTGCTTATTCCATCGAGTTACAAGTTTCATAACCATTCATAACCCAAACTGGGACCCCTTTAGGGTATTTAGAAATCTACATATTACCTACTGACTAAGTCTGCCGACCCTCCAAGTAGAGTATCCTTCTAGAGAGCCCTTAACCCTAAACCCTAAATTCTGAACCCAAAACCTCTGAACCCTAAACCCTAAACTCCAAACCACAGCTGAAAAGGACCACTACACTTTAAAAAAAAACCTAAGCCCTAAACCCTAACCTAAACTGGGTGCTTGTAGTGTTGCAGAAATCAGGTTTAAGGTTCGGAAATAGCTTCGGGGGATTCGGGTGTAGGGTCTAATAGTTCGACTAGACCCAGACACCCAAAAGGATCTAAAAAATCGATCCCCTAAGGGGGTTCCTTCTGAAGTACCCTTTAGTAGTTAGGGTCCCTAAACAGGGGATCTATTTTTTAGATCCTTTTGGGGGTCTGGGGAAGTATGAAATCTACCAAAGCACAGAACTAAGGAATCTACCAAAACAGAACTAAGGAATCTACCAAAGCACGGCACGAATGACCATATTTGCTGGGTCTATTCCTTAGTCAACGGCTTTTGGAGTTTTTGCTTTGACACTTTAACGGGTTTTGGGTATCAAAAAGCCCACAACCCGCAAACCTCTTATGGTAAGCCCAGTACGTAAGAACCCTTCAGATTATGGGAACCCTCATTTCAGTAAGCCGTGAAACCTAAACCCACTATGGTAACACTACTTGGAGGATCATGGGACTTAGCAAGTAGGGATAGAAGTAAGGTAACTACCGTTATATCTATTTATAACCCTATTTAGGGTACTTATAACCCTACTTGCCAAGTCCCCTGATCCTCTAAGTAGGGTTTCCGGGTATATTGTTGTAGTATGTTTGTAATTATTCCAACCCCACTAACAACCCTGCACAATCCCTACTATACTACCAGGTTCCTGAGTAGTACCCTTTTGCAATTTTTTAGTGTAGTGTTCCCTTACTAAAATTGAATAACAGGAAAAAAAGTTACCCTTATTATTAAGGGGTCACTTACGAACCTATACTATCCCTACAGGGTTCCAGGGCGCTTTCAGAGTTCCGAGGCCTAAGCCCGGCTCGCTGGGCGAGGTTCGGACGCTTAGGATTTGGGGCTTGGGTTTCAGGACTTAGGACTTGGGGTATATACGGTTTCGCGCAGGTTTCTTTGAAAAGGACTTTCGAAGGGTTTAGAAGGCTGTGCAAGGCGCTTAGAGCTTAGAGTTTCTGGGTTGGGTTTTTTAAGCAGCTTGTTTGCAATAGTTGGGCTTGGGGTCTACCACCTACGCTCTTTTGTGGCATACGTTGGCCACGTTTTCCCAGAAACTCCACAAAGATGCTGAACATCATCAATCATATTCAGCATCAGTCTATTCAGGATATCCCGAAATTTCCGGGCATACTCGTCAACTATCCAAAGACTTGTTCATGCCTCTGGCAGTCGGTTAACAGCCCTGGCAGGGTGGGGAGTTCTCACTACGTGATGATATTTGGGTAGTTCACACGAACTAGCTTTTGTGTCCTTTTTATCAGCGTGCCGCCTTCCTTTTGGTTTTCAAAGAAGGGACCCTAAGTTAGAGAACTATCCAGACTATCCCATATTTCCCGGTGGCAACAAGCGAAGAGAAGGCAAGAAGTCGGGAGTATCCGCCTTTAAAGTTAGGATTTAGGGTTTAAGGCTCCATGGTACCTATATTGTAAAAACTTAACTTGCAGGAGTATCTAGAATGGAATTACTTGAAGGCAAGTAGATACTATGTTGGTACATGGAGCCTTAGGTAACGGCTTGCTTGACATCAATGCAAAGCAGCTTCCGCGGAGAGTCCTAGGCACAAGCACCAGTCCCTGATGTCTTATTTCCCTACCCTCAAAAAAACAACCCAGCAGGTGCAGCCCTGAAGGATAAGCCAGCAATCCTGAAGCCTCAGCGTTGGGGTTCCCACTGCATGGGGATTAAACAAGTTCTGGTACCAGTCAGGAAGCTCCAGCCTAAACCCTAGACCGGAAACTTGGACGCTGAACCCGGAGTTGGCATTGTACGATCAGTTCCTAGACCGCCAAGCTCATCTTTGCCCGCAAAGATCCCCACCCCAAGGCCACACTCGCAAAAGAGCACTGAACCCTAAACCCTCCCGTGATTCAGGAAGCACGCCTGGCGATATTGCTGCAACGCCTCGAGGCGGCGCTTTTCGTCACAGGTTGAACTGCGTGACCGTATGTGGGTAGTTTTCTTAATTAGGGTCCCTTTGGGGGTCCTTTTTTATAATGGTGCCGTACTATATTGGGGACCTAAAACGGGACCCTAGTTGAAAGAACTACCCGTGTGTGTAAACTGGCACGGGCCCAAGCTTTCAACTTAACATTTGCTTAGGGGCTGAGTAGGTAACTTTTAACCTTTTAAAGGCTTATAGAGCCCTACTATAATTCAAAAGGTTACCCTTGTTTTTGGGTTGGGGTACTCAGCCCCTAAGTTTAAAGTCGAAGCTACGTCGGATGCGTGCAGCCATGTGCAGCCGTCGCATGCGGGGTGGGGGGAGGATGCGGGGAAGGGGGGGACCTGAACCCCAAACCATTTAGGGTTTAGGGTTTAGGGTTTAGGGTTTAGGGTTTAGGGTTTAGGGTTGGTACAAGTAGTAGTGTTGGTTCCTTTCTGTTAATGTTTATGGTTCTTTTGTGTTAATCCTTGATCCTTAGGGTCCTTTTTGTCAATCTTTATGGTTCCTTTTTGTTAACCCTTAATCCTTAGGGTCCCTTTTTGTTAGTCTTTATGGTTCCTTTTTTGTTACTTGTAAGAGACCCCGAAGCCGAAACCCCATTCTCATGCCCCAGCTGTGGGCTTAGGGTTTAGGGGCTTAGGGTTTAGGGTTTAGGGTTGGGTTTAGGGGTTTAGGGTTTAGGGTTGGGTTTAGGGTTTAGGGTTTAGGGCTGGGGGCAAGGGCTATGTCACCAGCGAGACGGGCAACTTGAACGATCAGTACGTGGGAACCTCGAAGCGATGTGGGTCTTGGGATTTAGGCTTTAGGCTTTAATGCAAGGGGCCTTAATTGTTACCTATACTATTGTGGGGGCTCCTTATTATAATCATGATACAATGTACTTAAAACCCTATTCCAGTTATTAAGGCTCCTACATGAGGCTTCAGGAACTTTAGGGTTAAGGAAGGTTTGTGGCTTCATTGCTAGTATTAGAGAGGAGCCCTAAACCCGAAATCCTGAGGCTGTTCTGAAAGCCGGTCACGTGTCGGGTTCATAAACTGATCCCTCACACCCAATGGAACCCTATCGGGTTCTGGATGGGATCTGTAAGGGTTCTAATCACGTAGGACCAGGCGCATACTTTAGAACCACCCGTATAGTGATGCAGCCCAGCCTGAAGAACCCAAAGTCCAAAATCGGCGCCGCCTGTGACCCCTGCTTCGGCCCAACACCCACCGTGCAACTTTCCCTGGAGTAACTCGCCAAGGTCACCTACCCTAAACCCTAAACCCTAAACCCTAAACCCTAAACCCTAAGCCCTCCCTAATATACGTATAGTAGAAGATGCCCCAAAGTCCCAGCCTTTCCGTGCTATATTGAAAACAATGAAGCTTTGCATCCTAGCATCGTCTTCAGCGCAGAACACTTCAGGAGCGATTGAAGGCGTGGGTACGCCTTAAGGAGCCCCAGAAAGCCCGGTAACCCTAAACCCTAAACCCTGCCCTTCAACTATACAGGGGCCACTACTATGGCCCAAGGTCTATATTTGTGTAATTTCGTGTAAATTAAGCCTTGATTAAACGGTCTGCGGCTCTGTGGAGTTTCGTTTTCAGTCACGCCAAGGCCTAAGCCTCTAAGGCAAATAGTGAAGGAGCCTAGAGTTCATAAGCCGATGATCAAACCCCCAAACAGCTTTACGCCGAAACCCCCCCCAAAACGCCTTCAACTGCCTCGGTTTTGGGGGTTAGGGTTTAGGGCTTCGGGCTTAGAGTTGCAGACCTAAACCTTAAACCCCTAAACCCTAAGCCCTAAGCCTTAAATTAGGGTTTAGGGTTTAGGGTTTAGGGTTTAGGGTTTTGGGTTTAGGGTTTAGGGTTTAGGGTTTAGGGTTTAGGGTTTAGGGCTTTAAGCTCTAAGCTCTGGTGCCCAAACCGAGAACCCGGTGTGTTCGCTCGCAGCCACTCAGCTTAAGCCAGTGGCCCTGCATGGGAAGGCATCCCCCAGATGTTCAGGCCTTCCTGCAGACGTCATGTTGTCACCCAACTAAACTGGGTCCTTGTTGGATACAATTTTACATTTTTGTTGTCATGAAACCCAGTAAGGATTAAACATGAGGATTGTGAAGTTAGCCCCAACAGGGAGCCAGTAAGGAAGGGAGCGTCCAACACTCTATTCAAGGTCAGAAAAAGTAGAAGCGCAATCCCCTTGTAGCCCGGCTCGATTAGTTGAGGCCCCTGGATTCTAGCACGAACTTGAAGAGACGAACCCCAACACTCCTCGAGTCTAACTCGCAAGCAGAACCCCAACTCTAAACATTTACAACCCCAAACTCCAAAAACCCTCAACCTAAGCCCTGAACCCCCAAACCCTAAACCCTAAAACCCTAAACCCTGAACCCTCAAACCCTCCACCCAAGCCCTGTCGCCTGACTCCGGCTCCTTGGTCCGCGCCGATCTTCCATTTTTCAAGTGCCGAGGCCGCGTCCCTATGAACTTTTCGGGTCCCTGAATTCAGGGAGAAGTAGCACAGGTTGTCTTTGTCTGCGAAGTCCAACCTTAAAACTTTCTTATGATTAAATAGTAATCTCAAAGTTTATCATTTTTTTCCTTGCTTATTGGGGCAGTAAGTCTGGGTTCTTGTGAAGGAATCTGATTGAAGTTGGTCAAGAACCCAGTTGTTCATGGGCCTTGTGCCTTTCAATAAGGAATATGCCTTAACCATCCTGAAACCTTAGCATGGATCCTAAACATCGAAGCCGAAACTAGCGGACATTGGGCTCTCTCTAAACTCCGAACCCTGAGCCCTAATATACGGGCCTTAATAATCAGAAAAGGGCCTTGGGGCCAGTACGATGATGACGCTGATGATGATATCCCCTTCCAGATAGGCCTTATG
>CAJNDV010036609.1:6935-22052 GCA_905221635.1 Symbiodinium sp. CCMP2456 | reverse complement strand
GTTTCAGGGTTTAGGGTGCTTAAACAAATCCCAGACCTAAAAAATCTCTAAAGCCCTCGACTCATTAACTGAAGCGGCTGTCGTGATTGTTCAGTCTGGTGCTCGTAGTGCTCCTTTTAAGATCCCGCGAAAGGAAGCAACCATAAGACCTCGCTATACATAGATAATGGGGCTACCCCTCAACCCTACCCATAGGCCCCAGAGTAGTTCCCTTTGGGGACTCCCGAATAGAATCCTAAATATAAGCCACAAAAAGAAACTACTATGGGGCCTATGGGTAAACCCTAAACCCTATAGCCCTATAAGCCCTATAAGCCCCATAAGCCTTATAAACCCTATAAGCCCTATAAACCCTAAACCCTACATCGAGCAAGAGCACTACGTTGTTGCTGGCGACCGTCTCTGGGCGCAGGAACACGACTTCATCAGGCTGCTGTGTGTGTTGCCGACTATTAGAGTAGTAAGGGTTTAGGGTTTTAGGGTTTAGGGGTTTAGGGTTTAGGGTTTAGGGGTTTAGGGTTTAGGGTTTAGGGAGTAGCGTTTAGTGTTACCGTTTTGGGGTACCACAATCCCTATAACTATCATCCCAAAGTTTAACCTTTAGTTCGTTGAAGGATGCTGGAAAAGCAAGTTTAGGAATCTGAAAAGGTCCCTAAAACCTAAACCCTAAACCCTAAATCTGAAAAGGTCCGGCTGCCACACCCCCAGGGATCCTCTTGAAAACTCGCCTTTCTGAGACCTCCAGGTGCATCGACGTGCTGCACCCTTGGTATAGAAGCCTACTTGGAGGCCCTTTTGACTTAGTAAGTAGGGTTAGTAAGGTGGGTTATGGGGATTATAATAGGGCTCCTAGGGGGATACTAAGTAGACTTACTAAGTCAAAAGGGCCTCCAAGTAGGAACCCTATGCAATCCCCTTGGGTCACATAATATACCCCGAAACCCAAACCTGAAGATTCAGGCCCGCATGTCAGCAGATTCCGGACGGGACCAAGAAGACGTAGAAATGGAGTCTAATATTATTATAGGGGCCTAAATAATTGCCTACACTATGTTGGAGGTTTCTTATCATAAGTATACTATAAAAGGCACAAACCCCTATTCTAATTATTAAGGCCCCTACATTATATACCATCTTACTTAGTCGCACCCTTAATCACAAGTTGATGAACTTAACGATTCAGAATCAGAATCAAAACCAATGAAGGAGCCTTTGCAGAACCTGGCGACCCGAAAGGCACCCAGGGTGAAGCACTCAATCTTGGGAGTTGTATCTCGTCAGACGTTTCGTGGCTCAGTCAGCTTGGGTGCGGTGCCGCCTGCGAATTCTGGCAGGCGCCAGACAAGGGCAGTTTTTAGTTCGGAGCACGTTAGGAGCCGTTGACTGGGCCTGCCCGGCTTTGGTTCAGGACCTTCCAGGTCTTACCGTTTGGGGTTGGGGTCCTTAAGGTTCTTCTCTGAATTTGTTAAACAAGACATGGTTTAAGTCGACTACATGAGGCTTTTGCACTTATACCCTTGAATCAGTCAAGCCGGAACACTCAAGCCCCTGCAAGTTTCGAAAGCACCCATACAATCGAGATCCTAAACATTCTTTCACTCTCAACCAAAGGTAGCATGAAACCACAGGCACATACGCGTGCACACCTACATATACGCATGCAGAGACTGAGATCCACCTGCTGCCTGCTCTCGGTGCTCCAGTAGCACCCTTGTGCCCGTGTATGCTGGTTCCTTCTAGATGCTAATAAAGCTGCATGATAGCCTTCGGGTTGCCTTTTGTGATGAAGGACGGTGCTGGGTAGCCTAGTTGTAAACCTTTGGTTGAGACCCGAAGACCGCTGCGGCTGTAAGAAGTTAACACACAACACTTTAAAGTCAGAAGCCTTATACGAAACACAAGGTAACACAACCTTGACGGAACCTTCCTCAACACCTAAAATGCCATCAAGAACACATCAAAGCGCTCGAAGCTCTTACTTAAACCCAAAACCCAAAGCATCCCAATCTCCAAAATAAAAAATCCCTGAGCCCTGAACCTTATAGAACCCCTAAACCCTTTTCCTAAACCTTATAGAGCCCCCTAAACCCTTTTCCTAAACCTTATAGAACCCCTAAACCTTTTATGTAAACCTTATAGAACCCCTAAACTTTTTTCAAATCCCTGCAGCAGAAAGCCGACGTTCCGACAGGGACTGGCCCCCCGCTGCCTCTGTGAGCCGGCTATGTCTGCCATGGCCTCAGGGTTTAGGGTTTAGGGTTTAGGGTTTTGACTGCCTTTTTGGGAGTTTGTCAAGTTTCCTCATTGGGGGGTATTATGCTGCTTTAGTTTTTAAAAGTGTTGCAAGGTTTCGTTGGTAGTACTACTGTTGATGATACAAATCCTGCATCACCTCAGGGACCCTAAACTATGGGAATTATGGTATATTCCTTGTTATGGGTACTGCCTGCATTTCCCTTAGGGACCCTAAACTATGGTATATTCCTTGCTATGGGTACTGCAGGATTTACGTCATCAACCGTATGTCCTTAAGGGTCCTTTTTGGCTGCGTCTCGGGCTTTCGAATGAAGGCCTTTCTAGAGGGTCTTTGGGTTCGCTCAGGGTTGCAAGCAGGTTTTACACAAACCCTAAGCCCCTAGAAAACCCCAGAAGCCCACAATACCCTTGTAGAACCCAGCCGTATGTGTGTGTGTGTGTATGTACATACATACATGCATATATATATATATACACTGCTTGTATAGGAACCTTGTAAACCGCCAGAACAGTCTTTGCAAAGATTCTAGGAAAGCCTCTTAACACAAGACGGCAAAACACTCGTAAGTCCCTGAACAAAAAAACCTTCTGAACAGGGTCATGATCGTGTCAGAACAACCCCCTGAACCCTAAACCCCTGAACCCCGAAACCCTAAACCCTAAACCCCAAAACCTCAACCCCTAAACCCTAAACCTGAAACCGAGGAAGTCGAGCTCCCGGATTATGACAATGCAGATGAGGAGAGCTTTTAGGGTTCCTTGAAGGCCGTTGTAAGAGTTCAGGTGGTCTCCGTTAGGGTTTAGGGTGTTGGGTTTTGGGTTTAGGGAGTTATAAGGTCTTGAAAACTGCGAGTAGGGGTTAAGTGTGGTTTGGTGCTTCTGGGGTTTACCCTAAGGCTCCAGGACCCTTGTAGTGAGCTATGCCCCGAACCCGAAACCCTCCCCTGACTTAAGATCTTTAGGGTAAACCCTAAAACCCTGGACCTTCATCCCCAAATTCCTAAGCCCTAATACCCCAAACCCTGAAACCCTAAACCCTAAACCATAAAGTCCTAAACCCTAAAGCCCCAAACCCTACAACCCTCAAGAGTACCAGCACCACCCCAACTACCCTGTATTGTACCCAAAATACCCACTAAAAAGGACCATAAGGGCTTTAGCGAAGGGCACTTGGGGGGTGCTGGGTAACCCGAACTTTATGGACCAGAATCCTAAACCCTAAACCCTAAAATCCTGAACCCAAACCCCTGGACCGTATAAACCCTAAAAACCTAAAACCCTAAACCCTAAACCCTAAAATCCTAAACCCTGAATTCCAAACCCTAAACCCTAAAATCCGAAAACCCTAAACCCTAAAATCCGAAAACCCTAAACCCTAAAATCCCACAACCCTAAACCCTAAAATCCCAAAACCCTAAACCCGAGAATCCTACGATCCCACAACCCTAAACCCTAAATTCCCAAAACCCTAAACCCTAAAATCCCTAAACCCTAAACCCTAAACCCTAAGCCCTAAAATCCCAAAACTCTTACTAAACCCTAGAATCCTACGATCCCAAAACCCTAAACCCTAAACCCTAAGCCCTAAAATCCCAAAACTCTTACTAAACCCTAGTAGTAAAGAAGGTCAGAGGAATTTTTTGGGGATCAGAGTCTCGGGGCCTGGGTTGGGAGGGTCGGGGCCTTGGTACTTAGGGCTTTAGGGTTTAGGCTTTAGGGTTTAGGGTTTAGGGTTTAGGGTTTAGGGTTTGGGGTTTAGGGTTTAGGGTTTAGGGTTTAGGGGTCTTCTTTGGGGGCTGAGAGGGCTTTAGGGCTCCTTTTTGGGGGCTGAGAAGGCTTTGGGGTTTAGGTCTTAAAGTCGGGTTCAGGGTTTAGAGTTTAGGGCCCTTCTTTGGGGGCTGCGAGGGCTTTAGGGCTCCTTTCTGGGGGGCTGAGAAGGCTTTAGGGTTTTGGTCTTAAAGTCGGGTTTAGGGTTTAGGTCTTAACGTAGGGTTTAGAGTACAGGGTTTAGGGTTTAGGCTTAAAGTCGGGCTTAGGATTTCGGGTTTAGGGTTCTGGGTTTAGGGCTTAGGCCTTGACGTAGGGTTTAGGGCTCGGGGTTTCAGTGTTCAGGGTATTCAGGGTAACTAGGAGGATGACACGAGGGATCCCACGGCTTTAAGTCCCTCACCCTAAGATAAGGGTCCATTCACCCAAATTGTATATACTTTGGCCCTCAAGTCGTCCCTATGTAGGTACTTTGGGGGCAATGTATCTACTGTTTGGGCACATGGACACTTAGGGAGGGGTCTACGTTGTGATAGTGACGATGCAGACTACGGCTGATGATATATAATAGTATGAATATACCGTAGTTCCCATAGGAAAGGGTCCTTAAACAATTAAGGTAATGCAGGATTTATATCATCAACAGTAGGAGGGACCTTGTGCCTCAGGATTGTGGCTGCAGGGCTAGGGCCACCACAGTTCCCAAAGACTCTTTACACAGCAGAATACCCTCTACCTTGGGGGCCAATGACCCTTATAAGTAGGGGCCCTATACCCTCATACTATGAATCCCAATATAGCATATGAACCTTCAAGCCTTTTAGGTATCATGTCGTTCACAGGGTCATAACCTACTAGGGTCTTGGGCGGCAGGATTCGTGGTCTAGGAGTTCGAAGGTTTAGGCATGAATTTTCTTAGGGCCTTTATCGGAGTTCCTCTGGTTTCGGGCTTGTCGTTTAGAGTCTGAGGGTTTAGGGTGTCACAAGATTTAGGATTTAGGGTTAATCTTGTAGAGTTGAGGTTGCGCATGGTTTAGATTTTAGGGGACTGGCTGCATGCTTCTATAGAATCGTTAATAACTAATTACCAATAGGATCCCATTTCGTCCTAAGATACTTATAGCATAGTATACTACACCCCAAAGCACAATTCGAATGGCCAGGCCACTGTAATTTCTGAACCCTAAACCCTAAACCCTAAACCCTAAACCCTCAACCCCTAAACCCTAAATCCCTAAATCCCTAAACCTACCCTGAAGAGATTCCGGACCTTCCCGAGAAGATAGCTGGGTTACCTGGGCTTCGGGTTTAACCCAAGAGCCTTGTCGGGTTTAGGGTTTAGGGTTTAGGGTAGGGGCCTTAATAAATACCTATACTGTTTTGGGGGCTTCCTTATTATGAATTGTAGAAGAATGGGCCCCAAAACCCTATTATGATTAGTAAGGCCCCTGTGCTATTTGGGTTACCTGGGCTTGGGGTTTAGTAGGGCTTAGGATCCCTAAACCCTAAACCCTAAACCCTGGATGTGCAAGGGTCTAGGGGTTTAAAGGTTTAGGGTTAAGGGTGTAGGGTTTAGGACTCAGAACCCTTGCCCTAAGGCCCCAAATAGCCAAGTAGATGATAATCATAATCTCCCGAAGCACGCAGCTACACAACCACTATACACAGCCCGGGTACCTAACCACTACGGTCCATTGGACTCTTAAGGTTAGTGCTCCGAGCTTTTGCATCCACGCGTTTGGGTGTTTCACTGCTGCTGCAGCCCTTTTCGGACAGGCCCGGTGCCAAAGGCATCGAAGAGTTGTGTCTGGAGCTTAACTGAACACCCTCCTTAAAAAGTAATCCGAAATATTTGAACCTGAGATCCACCTACAACCCTCCATACATAAGAAGACAATCAAGCACATGCCGGGAACCGAACACCACTAGGCCCAAAGCTTCAAACACCTGAAACCATGCTTTACCAAAGCCCCTGAGCCCTTGAGCAAAGCATTAAGTTCAAAACGACTGCACACCAACCTTTTCACACCGACCTCCATTAGCCAGTAGTAAGCGTACGTGATGATTATAATAGCAACCGATACCATCTGCGTAACGGTCACAAATCATATCATTGAAAAGAGAAAGGCAGATAAACAAACCCTTGGACCTCTAAACCCACAAACCCTAAGCCCCTGAACCGGTAAAGCCCTAAACCCCTAAACCCCTAAACCCCTAAAGCCCTAAACCCTAAACCCTAAACCCCTCAAGCCCTAAACCCTTAAACCGATCCGACATCCGAGCAGCTATGGCGCCCAGGGCTGCGGCTCCAAGGCCTGAATTTCAGTGCTTTTGTGTCTTAGGACTTGGGGTTTGGGTTTAGAGTTCTAGGGTTTAGGGTTTAGGGTTTAGGGATTAGGGTTTAGGGTTTAGGGTTTAGGGTTTGGGGTTTGTGTTTAGAGTTCTATCGGATCTAGGGTCTAGGGCTTAGGGTTTAGGGTTTGGGGGTTTAAAAAATTCAGCAGGGTAGAGGAGATAAGGTTTGGCAATGCAGGAATCGACCTTCTAGCTCTGTAAGGGGGTTTAGGGTTTAGGGTTTAGGGTTTAGGGTTTGGGGTTTAGGGTTTAGGATTTAGGGGGGTTCTACCCATAGGCCTCATAGTAGTTCCTTTTTGTGACTTATGTTTAGCATTCTGTTAGGGAATCCCAAAAAGGAGCTACTATGGGGCCTATGGGTACGTCGGCTTCGAGATGCAGAGCTGGTAGACAAGATCTCGCGCTCCTTTCAGTACCCTAAGCTATTGGAACTATCCAAAACCCTAAACCCTAAACGCTAAACCCTAAACCGTACCCCGTTTCGAGGTTATTCCTTTCCTTATTCCGGGGAAACCCTAAGCCCTCACTCTCCATGAATCCCTTTTCAAATTCTGTAAAGGAACCCTATTCCAACAACTGAGCCCAGTATACTATACGCTCAACGGTCTTCGGTTTGGGTGTGTTTAGGGTTTAGGGTTTAAGGTTTAGGGCTTAGGGTTTCGGGTTTAAGGCTGTAATTCCACTGGGGAACCCTACTCTGATTCTTAAGGCCGTATCAGTCGCCTGGGAGGCGGGGTGGACCCTAAACCCTAAACCCCTAAACCCCTAAACCCCTAAACCCTAAACCCCTAACACCCTAAGCCCTAAACCTGTGGAGTACACCTGTAGTAGCCCTTATAGACGTATAGAAACTTGGCAGAAGTGAACCCTAAACCCTAAGCCCTAAACCCTAAACCCTTCTGAGGGCTCTCCTGAAGCACCCAACCCCGAGCCTTAAGCCTTAAACTCCTACATCGTAAACCCCAAACCTAAACTATGAGGGGTTTAGCGGTTTAGGGGTTTAGGGTTTGGGGGTTTAATTTTAGGGGTTTAGGGGTTTAGGGGTTTAGGGGTTAGGGGTTTAGGGGTCGCCTTCCAGGCGGGGTGTGCCTCCGCTTCGCCATCCCGATCTGCCGGTGTTGGCAAGCGCTTACATCGCGGCAGGCGTGTGCTGGGTTCCTTTTGAGGGTTTGGAGGTTTTGGGCTTGGGTTGGGGGTTCAGGGTTTAGATTTGGGGTTTAGAGTGTCGCGGTTTCTGGGGTTCAGAGTTTGCTGTTTTGGGTTTAGGGTTGGAGGTTTTGGGTTTAGGGTTTGGGGTTTAGGGTGTTGGAGGTTTTGGGTTTAGGGTTTGGGGTTTAGGCTTTGGGTTTCGGGGTTTCGGGTTTTTGGGTTTTGGGGCTTAGGGTGTCGGATTCAGTTTTTGGGTTTAGGGTTCCGGATTGGGGAGTTTAGGTTTCAGGGTTTAGGGTTTAGGGTTTAGGGCCAAAGGACTGCTCCAAAGGATCCCAGACGGGGATCCTTTCGAGTTCTTAAACAAGTTGAGTAACTGGGTTCTGGAGTACCATACTTGAATACTTTTTGGGGGGACCCGTTCCTTAAAGGAACCCTAAACCCTAAACCCTAAACCATTATGAAATGAAAGTCTATACTTTTTTCTCCCTGGCTACTTCAAGGCCCAGGTAAGGAGTCTTTGAACTTTCCCCAAGGCTCCGGGTTTAGGGTTTAGGGTTTAGGGTTTAGGGTTTACCCTAAACCCTAAACCCTAAACCCTAAACTCTCCCAAATGCTAGCCTACAAAACTATTATCCGCTAAGTACCTGATAAGTAAGTTGGGGTTAGAGATTACAGAGAGATGCGTCTCTGACATGTCCCGGCAAACCCCTGACAGTTTAGGCGGACGAAACGACTAAAAGCCCTAAGTAAGTTTTGTTGTGGCACCCGCAACCCTAAACTCCAAAAACAAAGATAATTGCAATCGTTACGTTCTGCCGAGGCAAAAGTCCCCAACTGAAAACTCTAAACCTCAAACTCCGTACCCAAAGGGTCCTACGTACCTATGTAGTAGAATGTAGGCTTTCCATACTAGGAGTTACGATTATGATTTAGGGAAGTACCCACCATAGCAGATTATAACAGTGCATAGGACCCTGCAGGGCCCTAAACCCTAAACCCTAAATCCTAAACCCTAAACCCTAAACCCTAAACCCTAAACCCTAAACCCTAAACCCATCCCTGGGCTCAGGCCACGTTTGCATCCAACGGCTCGGGTCCCCAGCAAAGCCTCTGAAGCCTAAACGGAGGGTTTAGAGGTTTAGGGTCTGAGTCTCTAGGGAGTTTGGGTTTAGGGCTTTAGGGGTTTTGGGTTTAGGGTCTGAGGGTGTTTGGGTTTAGAGTTTCAGGGTTTAAGGGTTTGGGGTTTAGGAGGTTTGTTATACCCCCCTCAGTCTCATTAAGGCCCCTAGCCCAAACCCTTACGTAAAGCCGTGCAGTGTCGGATGCCTGAGGTATCTTGAGGACGGCCGGGATTGGAGGAAGGTTTCGTCGCATCCTCGGCCGGCAGTTTAGGGTTTAGGGGCTTCGGTTTTAGGGGTTTCGTGTTTAGGGACTAGGGTTCAGGGGTTTAGGGTTTAGGAATTGGCGTTTTGGGGTTCAGGGCATGTTTCTTTGGCAAAAATGAAGTCTATACATATAGGGCCTAGGGTTAATGGTACCCAGGGACTCAACCCGCCCATGATAAAGGGTTTAGGGTTTAAGCAACATACCTCAATCAACGTCGCTGCAAGACCTGGACAGTCTGGGCATCCAAAAACCTATTGTTTTAGGGTGAATACCCTATAATAAGGGGTCATAATTATAACCTACGAATTACCCTAAACCCTAAACCCTAAACCCTAAACCTATTGTTGTAGGGTTAATACCCTATAAGAAAATAACCTACGAGTTTGTACGGTTCGGGTTTGCAGGTTGACCCTAGACCTTAAACTGGCCCTAAACGCGAAACCAACCTCATAGTTATTGAAGGAACCGGGGTTTAGGGTTTAGGGTTTAGGGTTTAGGGTTTATGGTTTAGGGCCTATCCCCTAAGCGCTAGACCCCTAAACCTTGTTGTTGATGTGGGATCGGGTTTGGGTTCTGGGGCTGCTGAAGAAGCTTTGATGTGCTAGCTCTTGCGGGCAGAATAAGGGAGTTCCACTAAGTAGAATAGGGATGAGGGGATATTTGTAGGATCATTTATATGAAATCGTATAGTCTAGCAGTTATTCTAAGGCAACACAGGGACATTGCTGCTAAATTCGCAGACCTCCGTCTTAAGCATCATGGGGGGGGCGTGCAGGGTGTCCAGGGTATGTACGGCCAACTCCCGCAAACTCCGACGGAGAACCCTTAAAGCTCTTTGGGGGCTCCGACATTAACCCTAAACCCTAAAACCCTAAACCCCCACACCTTAGACACCTAAGCCCTAAACCCTAAACCCTTTGTCGGTTTGTCGGGCGTTGGGATCTTCCAGGGTTTGAGGCCCCTAAACCCGAAACCCTAGACACTAAGCCCATTCTAAGCCCCCAGTTTTATAAGCCCTTATTGCGAGATGCTAGACCTTAAACCTTAAGCACTGCCCCTCCGGGCTCCAGAGGACGTCATAATTAGCTACTTGGGTCTAGGAGTTCTGTAGGTAAGTTTAGGGTTTTGGGGTTTAGGGGTTTAGGGTTTAAAATTACCCAAGGGGTCTCCGTACTTATATGGTAGATACTTTGGGGCCCAAAATATCTACTACATGGGTAGTTAGACCCTTTGGGTCAGGGTACTTAGGAAGTACCTGACCATGAGCTAGGCGCTTTAAGACTTCAGGCCAACTCTTAAGACCTATTAGGGTTCAGGGGTTTAGGGTTTAGGGTAACAAACAGAAGCAGTCGTGATACTTCGTAGTAGTGCAAGTACCTTTTCGCTTTTTTTCTGACCAGTCTAATATCCCTAAACCCTAAACCCGTAATCCTAAACCCTAGACCCTAAACCCTAAACCCCTAATCCCTATATATTCCTTCCGAATGTCTTGTTTCCTAGGAAGCTGGGCAAGTAAGGGTCCCTAAACCTTCAACCCCAAACCTTAAATCCTACAAAGCCGCACATAAATCTTGAGCCTGACCTATTACCTAGTGGAATTTATAAGGAAGCCTCAAACCCTGAATGTCAATCACAAGTCTCGAACAAGAACCCTAGTGGTTCCGGTCGAGGATACCCATCATGTTCTGCTCCATCCAGAGGGTCTCGGAGAAGTAGCCCAACTTCTCTTTATTTGACGTTCTGGTCGCGGATCGCACAGATGAGTCGATTGCGGAAGTCGTCGGAGCCTAGGTCGACCTGAGACCAACACGGCCGATACCACTGCCCACGATGCTTGACGCCCTACAGACCACATGCCCTCCGAACCAATTCGGTGTCACTCCAAGCGAAGACGCTGGTGCCGGCACAGAAGGCCTTGATCATCGATTCCACGGGACAGTTCCACGATGAGATGCCGGTGAAGGGACAACGAATCCACAACGTCGATCACGAGCACTACATCTTGACCCACTGGGATAAGGAAGATGACGACGCTCTTATCGGGCGACTCAAGATGATCATGGCCGGGTATCAAACCCTGAAACCCTAAACCTTTAAAACCTAAAACCCTTGAAACCCTCAAACCCTTAAACCCTTAAACCCTAAACCATTAGACCCTGAAGCCCTGAAGCCCTGAAGCCCTTAAGCCCTTAAAGCCCTAAAACCCAAACCCTGCATTCCTAAACCCTTATAAACCCCTAAAGCCCTGAAGCCCCAAAACCCAAAACCCTAAACCCTGAAGCCCTAGAACAAAAAACCCTAAACCCCTAAACCCTTACTAAAAACTCTAAAGCCCTAAAACCCAAAACCCTAAACCCCTAAGCCCTTATTAAAAACCCCTAAACTCTTTTAAAATCACCTAAACCCTTTGACAAACCCCTAGAGCCCTTGAGTCGCTTGAAAGCCACGCCGCCGAGGCCGCTGGAGATCCAACGCCAGCTACGGGCCTGCGACCTGCCTCTTTGGAGGCCCTGCCCAGGGCCTTAGGGCCTTAGGGTTTTAGGATTTAGGGTCTTAGGGTGTAGGCTCTTAGTGTCCTGGCCCTGCCCAGAGCTTCTACGGTTTGGGAGTTTTGGGTCTTAGGGTCTGTGGGTTTCAAGATTTAGGGTCTTAGGGTTTAGGGTCTTAGGGTCTTTGGGTTTGGGGTTTAAGGGTTTTTGGGTAGGGGTTTAAGGGGTTAGGGGGTTTAGGGGGTTCAGGGGGGTTTGGGGGGTTTGGGGGGTTTAGGGGGTTTAGGGGGTTTAGGGGTTCAGGGGGATTTAGGGCAGAGCTTTTACGGTTTAAGGTTTTTGGGTCCTAGCATCTTAGGGTTTCAGGGTTTGGGGTCTTAGGGTTTAGGGTTTAGGGTCTTAGGGTCTTAGGGTTTCAGGGTCTTAAGGTTTAGGGTTTCAGGGTTTAGGGTCTTAGGGATAAGGGCTTCAGGGTTTAGGGTTTAGGATCTTAGGGTCTTAGGGTCTTAGGGTGTAGGCCCTTTAGGGTCTTACATTCTTAGGGTCTTAGGGTTTAGGGTCGTCGGGTCTTGGGTTTTTTTGGTTTTAAGGGTCTTAGGGTTTAGGGTCTTAGGGTTTAGGGTCTTAGGTTTTAGGGTCTTAGGGTGTAGGGTCTTAGGGTCTTAGGGTTTAGGGTCTTCGGGTCTTACGGTTTTAGGGTTTAGGGTTTCAGGGTTTAGGGTCTTAGGGTTTAGGGTTTCAGGGTTTAGGGTATTAGGGTTAAGGGTTTCAGAGTTTAGGGTCTTAGGGTCTTACGGTTTTAGGTTGTAGGGTCGTAGGGTTAAGGGTTTCACGGTTTAGGGTTCTTTAGGGTTTCGTTTAAGGGGTGCTTTAACGGGTTCTTTGAGAAAGAGTTTAGGATTTCGGGTTTATAGGGCTGCAGGGTCCGGTTCTGAGGCCCTGCTTCTGCTAAGGTAGGTTTAGGGTTTAGGCTTTAGGGTCTCGCGTTTAGGCTTTAGGCCTTAGGCTGTAGGGCTCCACTAAGGGGTTTAGGGTTTAGGGTTCTGTTGGGTGCAGGGTTTAGGGTCCAGCTTCCTGCGTAGTAGGAAAGACCATTGGTCCAAAGGTCCTACGGTTTAGGGTTTAGGGTTTAGGGTTTGGGTTGCGGATAGTAACCCTAAACCCTAAACCCAGTCGTTTTGTAGGGTAGTTGGGAGAGTATATGATTAGTAGGCAGTATCACCCTTAGGGGACAAGGAAAAACCTTGGCCCTTAGAAACCCCCACGTCCGCTGGCAAGGCGTGCGAAGGGTGGCTCGGTTGCATGAAATTTCCGACAATATCCGAGGTTTAGGGTTAAAAGTTTAGAGGTCACCAAACCTTAAACCCTAAACCCTAAACCCCAATCAGCATTCGTGCCCTTGGACTGTAGGGTTTGGGAGTTCCAGTGTCCCAGGATGACTGAACAGGGCTTCGCAAACTCGGCTTCAGGGCTCTTTAGGGTTTAGGGCCCAGGGTTTAGGGTTTAGAGATTTAGGGTTTAGGAGTTTAGGGGTTTAGGGTTTAGGGATTTAGGGTTTAGCGGTTTAGGGTTCCGTCGGGGGGCGGTTGTTTTCGGGGGATAGACTCATTCGTTTCACCCGACTGCAAGAGTAGAACCCAGGGCCAGATTCTAAGCCCCAAGTCATGGACTTTAGACTAATTACATCCCTAAACCCTAAACCCTAAACCCTCCGTCCCCTGAAGAAGAGGAGGTCGATAAGTTTACTGTGCTAGCTCTTATCAAAGACTTGTAGGGCCCAGGTCTCTGACTACTTCCTGCAATTCCTGTTAGGGTTCAGGGTTCAGGGTTTTAGGTTTAGGGTTTGGGGACCCTAAACCCTAAACGCTAAACCTACCCTGAACCTTAAACCCTAGATTCCAAACCCCCTGAAGCCTATAATGTCTAAATCCTCAACCCTAAACCCTAAACCTAAAATTCCGGACCCTGAACCCTAAACCCTCATATCCTAAACCCTAAATCCCTATAAACCTAAAATTCCAAACCCTGAACCCAAAACCCTAAATCCTAAACCCTAAAGGCCCATGTCCTCTGAGGGCCGCAGATGACTGGCCTTGAAGTGGCGCGGGCAGCACCCATGGCTCAGCGTCTCGAGGCGTGTTGCTTGTCTGTGCTAGGGTTTAGGGTTTGGGGTTTAGGGTTTTGGGTTTGGGGTTTAGGGTTTGGAGTTTGGGGTTTAGGGTTTGGAGTTTCGGGTTTGGGGTGTGGGGTTTGGGGTGTGGGGTTTAGGGTTCGGGGTTTAGGGTTTAGGTTTAGGACTTTGGATTTTGCAGTCTTTGTTTCGGTTCAGGTGTTGTCCCATGTTGGTTAGCTGTTTGCATGTTGTGAGTATGTTTGCAGGTTTTGGTTTCATTGCATTGAATTTCGGGTTACGGGTGGTTTACGATATTGTTAGGTACTCTCAACGTAGGAAGCTCTAATTTTCAACGAATTGTATCAGCAATTCATAAGAAGGAGCGGCAAACAAGCAGGTTCTTGACAGTTCTGGTAGGGGATTCAGGTTGGGTTGCCCTGTTCGGAGATCCCTGGTACTGGACGGACAGAACGGTCAGGGCTAGGGTAATATAGACGATGCCGTTCCTCATACTTCCTTACTTCACATCTAGTACAACATGACCCCAATGCCAGCAAGACAATGATGAATGCCGCTGTATATCAATTCAACGCATTCCTGCTTAATCACCAGCGTACAAGCCCTGTCTCTATTCTCCTTACAAGAGCAACCCTTGCAATATTGTCGGTTAGCACGTACCTTGCAGGTTGGAAAGATTTGCTGGCTTAGGGAGGTAAGCTTTGGTTTCGGGTTTAGGATTTCGGATTGTTTGATTTGGGCCTTGACCAAGTTCGAAGTTTACGCGCTGTTTTTAGTGGCCATGACCTAGTGCTATTTTCAGGATGAATGCAACATTTGCCTACAATTCATCGTCATGGTTGGCTGCCTGTTCCCCTCTCATTTAATTTCTCTTCGTGGACCCATCTCTAAACCCTAAACCCTAAACCCTAAACCCTATTCTAATCATTAGAGCACGGCTCGTGGTTTCGTCTCTCCGTGCGTGCCAGGGATTGCTGGCCGCTGTGGTTGCGGGTGCCCTGGCTCATTATCCGAAATCCTCAACCCCTAATCAAGGGGCGCAAACCAATACATACATATATCTATATCTATATCTATATCTATATCTATATCTATATCTATATCTATATCTATATTCATCGCCATTTGTCGCGCACCGTCTTCCTTGTCAATTAGCATTTGCATCTCGAAAGTGTCCAAAACGAAGGCAGTAGCAGCAGCAGCAGCAGCAGCAGCTGCCGCGGGCTACTGCTCACCTACCGCTGCTGTTTCTAGTACTCCTGCTCACCTACTGCTACTCCCACTCTTACTCCTACTCCTGTTACTCTGCTAATACACGCCTGCCCCTACTGCTACTGCTGCGTCTACTCCTGCTCCTGCTCCTAGTTCTCCTACTGCTCCCACTGCTTCTACTCGAAATCCCACTCTTACTCTGACTCAAGCCCCTACTCCTTTTCCTACTTCTGCTACGGCTACTGCCACCACTACTACTACTACTACTACTACTACTACCACTACTACTTCTACTTCTACTACTACTACTACTACTACTGCTACTACTACCACTACTACTGCGACTACTACTACAACTACTACTACAAC
>CAJNDV010036608.1:4451-14913 GCA_905221635.1 Symbiodinium sp. CCMP2456 | reverse complement strand
GTTTTGGGACTAAACCCTAAACCCTAAACCCTAAACCCTAAACCCTAAACCCTGACTTTGGGGGTGTTCACCACGCCTTCGGGTTGACGGTTTTGCGACCTTGTGGGGTTGGGGTATCCAAGATTGCTGCATGCTAGGACCATACCTTTTAACAGGAGTATAGAAGCTACAACATTGAAGCTGAAAGAGCTCTTTGACAAGGGTAGGGTAGGTTGAGGTATATGCAACAGGGTATCACACCGTGGTGGTTCTACACTTGTAGACGGGCCCTTACAAAGCCCCTGCACCTAATCCTGTAGGTGCGCGGGCTTCTGGGGAAGCCTGTGACATGCCAGGAAAGTGCTAAGCGGACAGTCAAAGACAAAGTTCCTGAGATGCGGATGTGGATGTACTTACTATTGATTGGGGTGCAGTGGCAGGGGATGACGGCACAAAATGACTAAGCTAAATGCACTGCAGGAGTTCAAGCGCTTGCTGGTGGACATCTGTAGTGCGCAGCAGGACGTATTTTGCGGCATTCAAAACTCGGGGTGTTTTTTTGACAGGCCTGCGTAAAAGAAAACGGCAGGAGCAATCCTGAGATGATCTGAAGTGTGCGCCACATATACTATGCACCGGAAAGCTGAACTGAACAATTGGCCCAATGTCAGCATAATCTGCAAACAGAAACTTACGAAGAATTGCTGGTAAACCGTGCGTGCTGTGACACTATGAGGCAAAATGCTTGATCTGCAAACCGTAGTGATCCGCTGATAGGTAGGTACACTATATAAGGACGAAGGCATCAATATCTTTATCTCGGAACCCTGAAATTGAAACCTTCATCACCTCGCCTACCCTCCACCCTATACACCCTAGCAGAAAACCTTGAACCGTAGGCTGAGCCCAGAAACCGGCACTTCGCAGCCAACAACCACGGAAGCCTGGTAATGAGCTACTTGCCAACTTCAAAATCCCAGTTCTGTGGAGATTCACGTCCCTCCACCTGTAGCTCCTACAAGCATTGGTTCGTTGGTTCTTCGAAAGTGCGATTGTTATCAGCGCATGTCCCATGACGGTGCAATGGCTGCCCGCAACTGGTCTACCAGAACAATTTAGGAGCTGACTGTTGGCATGAGCCCAGCAGTGCCCACACATTATGGCTTAGGGTTTAGGTTAGACTTCTTGCGAGATGCTTACACGCATCTTCATGAGGGCGCTGGGCTGACTCATTCCCGCGGACACAGGAAGCACCTGGACCCAAGCTTGCTGCAAAGGGTGGGTGGACGGTGCAGCTTTACAAATCCGAAGAGTCTGAGAATTCTGAAATTATATGTTTAGAGTTGATGAATTCAGGATCTGGATTTCAAGGGTTCGTGCACATGTTCCCCATACGGCCTCTGCTCCGCTAATGCGGCTCGACGGATGGGGCGGGTTGCTTAGATGTAGGGCTGGAAGCACAGCCGCCTGCATATACGATTCTGTCCCTTGGCTAGTTTTGTTTCTGTCCCCTGCACAAGCACAGTGTAAATATATTGTCTTGTAGATCCGTAGAAACTAGACCTTCTAACAACCCTCCCAAGAACAGAAATGAATCTGAAAATCCTTCCAGTTGCGGAAACTCGACCACACGTTTTCTGGCTTCTGAGGTAGTGTCCTGTAAGCCACCCTGTTTCAAGAAAACCCTAAACCCTAAACCCCTAAACCCTAAACCCTAAACCCTAAACCCTAAACCCTAAACCCTAAACCCCTAAACCCTAAACCCTAAACCCTAAGCTTCGACTTGTTGGGGTTGGTTGTTTAGGGTTCAGGAAACAAGCCTCACTGAAGCTACGAGTCAAGTTTAAGGTTTCGGCTTGGGCCTCGGTTCAGGGCTAGGGTTTAAGGGTTGAGGGCTATAGGGGTTTAGGGTTGAGGGTTTAGGGCTTTGGGGGAGTATGGCCGTGACAATGCCACATGTTCTATAACAACAGGAACCCATCAAGTTCTAGTTTTTAGGGTACTGCAGCAAGGTTTACAGAGGTTGTTTTCTGGTTCTGCCTGGGTTCGGCGAAAGCTTTTAAGATGCAATTAAGGGTTTAGCTTCACGGTTCAGGGTTGGTGGGGTTGCGAAGAGTCACAGGCCTCCATCAGGACCCTGTGACTGAAGTTTTATCTTCATGTTTGTCGATCCATAGGAACCAAGTATCCGAATAATGGGGATGTAGACCCCAAATGCAATACCCTGAAGGGTTCTGCTGCCCAAACACTACAAAAAAACGTATGTGATGGTTCTCGGATGTGGGTTCAGAGATTAGGGTAGAAACCCATAGAAACGCTTGAGGCCTAACTGGCTCGGAATTGCACAAACAAATAGTTGGACACTGCCGTGTGCAGCCCTGGCGCATGTTTCTTCGACACGCACTGACAGGGGGATTCTCCTCGCCCTCCGGGGGGAACACCACCACACCTGAGATTATCATATCTAAATTTAAATCCTAAATCTTAAATCTGGAAATTAAATCTGAAAACCTAAGATTACCATTCCGAGCAGCTTCTGGGCTAAGCACAGTTGGGGCTCAGGCTTTTGGGTCAGAACTTGTTGGGTGTAGAGTTTGTGTCCCTCAAGGGCTCCATGTACCTTTATAGTAGAAACTTACGTATAGGTTTAAAAGTACCTATATAGGGACCTAAACCCTAAACCCTAAACCCTAAACCGTGGGACCCCTTTCAGGCCTAAGTATGGACTATAAAGGTACACGGAGCCTTTGGGTTCCGTGGTACAAGGTAAGAGTATCTAGCGCTGATCAGGGAAGTGGGCCTTCGGGTTTAGACTTCAGGGCTGGGGCTTTAAGATTCAGTGTTCGTGGTTAAGTTAAGGTTTAGGGTTTAGGGTTTAGGGTTTAGGGTTTAGGGTTTAGGGTTTAGGGTTAGGTTTTAGGGTTTAGGGTTTAGGGCTTCGGGTTTAGGGTTCGTAGATAAGTTCGTGCAAACCCTCCGCGGAAACCGTCGCTGAACGAGCCCTTCGGGTTTGCAAATCATCTTCTCTTTTGCACGGTTTAGGGTTTAGGGTCATCTTCTCGTTTGCATGGTATCAGGAGGTTTGCTGCGCCACAAACTCCCTAAGGATCAAAACAAAACACACGCAAGCCACTTACAGCTGAGAAAAACCATGAAACAGATGATTCCTTAGAGGCTTGGGCACTGATGCGCCGTCGCGCTTCACGAAGCACTGAGGGCCACCCGAAACCCCCAAGTATGAGAGCCTGCCAAAACCGCCCTGCACAGGATACTGTTACAATGGCAATAAAGATGATACTAAAACATACTGCTAATAATCAACATCACAGTAGTAGTTGGATCTACTACTACTTCTTCTTCTGCTACTGCCACGAAGAAGTATGCGAAGCCTACAGACAAAGATATACCGTCCAAAAAGAAACCCGGAATTTGGAGAAATCCCATAGGTTGAAGCAAGGAGCTGTCGCCATCCGTGATGCCACCCTTCGGGGAAGTGCAGCTTTGAGAATTAGGACTTTTTGAGTTTAAGGGCTTAACGGGTTGAGGTTGCAACCGGGAGCCCTAAACTAGAGAACCTAGCTAGAAGGCTGCTAGGGGGGGGGGGGTGGGTGGGTCTGAACACATAACATGTTACCGGGCTTTAGCCCCCCCTGAATTTGTTAATCCTTTCAACCCGGGGCGAGCTTGAAGACTACACGGCCGACTGTTTGCAGGATCTGATCAGCGGCGGCACTGGTAATATACGGTCGAGTACATTATACTTCCATTCTAAGCAGGAACATCATTGAGTGTGGGATCGACTTGGAGTGAACCGTCGTCCATGGCTCGATTTAGGTTGATGGGATTTGGGTTTCAACTGGCCCAGTCTTACTTGAGCTCTTCAGACAGATCTTCCTAATGTGAAAAAACTAGAATCCAAGAGATCTGCAATGTGCTTCTGCTTTTGTGCTTGCGACGAATTCGCACAGGCGTACTCAACCCTGAAGCCTACGCACGTACGAATCCGTAGAACTGACTAGCTGTATGAAGTAGAAAGCTTTGTTGCCCATAAGGGCATCCCAATAACACATTCCCGTAAGGGTCCATGTACCAAGCTAGTATATACTTTGGCCCCACAGTACCTATTAGGGCCTCCTGTACTTTAAGGCCAAAGTATCTATGATTTGGGTACGTGGACCCTCACTGTTAAACCATCCCTTTCGTCACGCAGCAAGGAACTGCACCACCCCGATCTCTAAAACACCAAAGCCCTAGTTACGGTTGATGATATAAAGCCTGCATGAAGGAATATACCATAATTCCCATAGTTTAGGGTCCTTAGTTGCAATGCAGGTTTCATATCATGAACAGTATCACCCCCCCCCCTTCCACTGAACCCCAAAGAACGCTTTGTCCCCCTTCCCCCTTAGGAGTACTATGAGGTTCTAGAAGAGGGTCATGGTCAAAGGAACCCTAAAGATTGGCCTTGTCCTTACCGTCGGCGTGCTTCGCCCTTCCGTGAAGAGGGAGTTCAGCTTTGCTGTGCTTTGTTTGGGTTGGGGGGTTCGGGGTTATTCGGGTTTAGGGTTTAGGTTTCATTAGGCTTTAAAGGTTCGGGTTTCTTATTACAGGCGTTGAGGGTTTAGGGTGCTTTACAGGGGTTGACCCGCGGCTCTGCTTTCTGGCGGTCTGGAGGGCGCGGGTTTAGGGTTTAGGGATACGGCTTTGGAAGTTTAGTTGGGGTCTGCCTTCTCGATGGCTTGCAAGGGCTCTGGATGTGATTATATTGAGGTGAAGACCTACATATACAAAGAAACTAAGAAACTTATAGGGACCCTACGAAAAGTTTTGGTAGGTTAAGACCGTGCCTATATAGGTACTTTGCGGCCAAAGTAAACTACTTTTTGGGCACATGGACCCTTACGGGTTCCGGCTTAGATTGTAGTACTTTGTACTAGGGTCCACATACGCTACCACTATGAAATTAAGCCCTAAAAGAATATCCTAATAATGGTTTTGGTGGACCTAATTCCATAATAGTCCTATATTTGGACCCTCTTGATTACTATGTGGGTAGTTCTCTAAGTTCGGGTCCCTTTTTAATAGTCCCCCAAATCGTACGGCACCCCTATAAAGGGATCCTACCAGGAAAACCCGTATAGATCCGTTTAAGGAACCCTAAACCCATGTAGTAGGGTTTGGGATTTCGTGCTCACGGCCCGGCAGGTGCAGGCGAGCAGCACGCGCGTTCGCCTTGCAGCACGTCGCTCCTCCTGTAGCTGAGCCACGGTTATCTCCATTTTAGTTCCTTTTGGGGTTACCTTATAGAATCCTGAACACAATATTGGTGAAACCAACAAGGGAACTACAATGGAGACTATAGATATAGCTTAAGATTTACAGGATTTCAGCTTATAGGAGTGGTGTTTTTGCGAAGAAGCTCAAAGCCCAGACTTCAAGACGAAATCACCCTAAACCCTAAACCCTAAACCCTAAACCCGACGGCCAGCCCTTCAGTTAAAGAACTCGGTCAAGCTGGCAGGGTACCAAGTACCTGCATGAGGGGTACTTGCCCAAACCAACTGCTATTGTAGAAATCCTACATACTCCCGAATAGATACTTAGGACTCTTTGGGAACGAAACAAATTACTGCAAACTACCTAAGCGGGTCCATATATACTAGTATGGAATTAGGTCCCCAAAGCGTAATAAGGATGGTGTTTTGGGATCTAAATAAACCCTAAACCCTAAACCCTATGGGTTTTAGGGTTTAGGGTTTGGGGTTTAGGGAAGCTTTTGAACTCTCCATGTTCCTGCATTGCAGAAAATTGAAATTTGGCGCAGGAACAGCAAGCAAGAACGCATTTGCACTTGTTTACACTGTAACCCTCTAAGCCCTACCTACTCGCAGCACCAGGGCAGAAAAGCGGGAACCTTAAACACTAAACCCTAAACGACTGCCTTTAATCCGTAAAACATCCGAATCCCCAGAACCAGCGAGGAATGTAAAGTCAATGCATGCAACGTTCCCTTTCGGGTTCCTTTGAGGGTGACATAAGGGTTTAGGGCTTTAGGGTTTAAGGGTCCATGTGCCCATCTTGTATTATGTATTTTGGCCCGACAGTAGCTAAACAAGGCCTACTTTCCGGCCAAAGTATATGCACTATGTGTACATGGACCCCTAGGGAGCTTGATCTTGTAGTGAGTGGTCGAGGTGCACATCCCGAGTCTGCAGGAACCAAAACGAGTTTGAAAAGGTCCTGATGTTAGAGTATGAGGAGTACATGAAAAGGTGACGAAGCAAACGGGCGGCAAGAAAGGATCAGAATGTATACATGCACCAGTTCGGACCTGCCAAGTCGTCGGATGCTTCTACTAAGAAGGGAAGCTAACATAAACCAACAAACGATAGAACTCCAAGAGCTTGAAAAGGTGCGAAGCCCTTTGAGCCCTCTGAGGCCGCGACCCCACCCTCGAACTCACCGCTGGCCTCAGATCCAACAAGATCCAAAGGCTGTGCCAATAGAGGCACTTCAAGGCGTAAGTATATACTACACGGGCACGTGTGGAGCCTCATAGACTCCGAATATCCTTACCCTAAGGGTCCATGTACCCACATAGTATGTACTTTGGCCTTAATGTAGTCCCTATGTAGGTACTTTAGGGCCAATGCTCTACTATTTGGGTACATGGACCCTTATGGAAAATCCTAAACCCTAAACCCTAAACCCTAAACCCTAAACCCTAACCCTAAACCCTAAACCCTAAACCCTAAACTCTAAACCCTAAACCCTAAACATGGACCCTTTGGGTTATGCACCCTAAGCCCTTCTTGTACCCCTACAGCCTGGGCTTTCCCCAAGGATCCAAGTACCTCACCAGACTGTCCCCAAAAGTAACCTACATAACTACCCTAAACTCTGAACCCTAGCTAAAGCAAGCCTAAGTACCGAATTCTTGGGTCCGTTGGCCCGGTGGGTTTGGTGTTTAGCTTTCGAGTTTTGGGGCTTTTGGGTTTAGAGCTTCCTGGTCCGAGATGTGGGGTTGACTGGGCCAACCGGCTTTAACCCTTAAAGCCTAAACTCCGAACCCCAAACCCTGAACCCAAAAAACTGGGTTTAGGGTTTAGGGTTAACCCTAAACCTTACAACCCAAACCTGAAGCCCTAAACCTGAAACCCTTAACCGTAAACCCTGAACCTTAAGACGCAAACCTCAAGCTTTAAACCTGAGTCTCACCAACAAGAACGCCTTCGTGAAACCAGCTCCGGGCTTGCGGGTTATGGTAGACGATGTGGGGGTTTCCGAAAATAGGGGACCCTCATATAGTACCCTAAATAATAGGATCCTTATTATAAGGACCCCAAAATAAGGTACCCTAATTTTTGGAAACTCCCATATTGAGTCTAGGCTTTAGGGGTTCAGGGTTGAAGGCTGGGTCTACGACAATGATAAGTACTGAGGAGCCCTGCGGAATAGTACTAGGCACGAATGTTTCAACCGGCTAGAAAACACTCTTTTTCTTCAGAACATCCGACATGGAAGGTCCAACTAAACCCTAGACCCTAAACCCTAAATCCTAAACTTCGCGCTCTTTCAAGGCTAGAGCCCTACAGTATGGAGCCTGGGCAACCAACGAAAAGCAATTGGTTTCGGAGGTCGGGGCTAGACTATACTGCTGATGATATAAACCCTGCATTGCCTTGGGGGACCCTAAACTATGGGAATTATGGTATATTCCTTACTGCAAGTCTTTTAAATCATCAACCCTAGCATGTTGATATTAGAAGGAACCCGAAGTAATAGGAAAGGTAGACATTAAGACCTGCGACTTCCCTCAGCTACCCCACGGTCTTGGTAGTAGGGCCCCAAAAAAGCACATAAGCAAAAATTAGGATCCGGATATCCCATATAAATCCTCTTATAATGAAGCCCAAAAAGGTAGGGATATCCCGAAAAAAAAGCTTATGCTTATGTGCTTTTTGGGTCCCTAAGGTAGAGCTCAATGCAGGCACTGGAAGCTAGGGACTCCGAGAGCTCGAAACCACTAGGTTTAGGGTTTAGGGTTTAGGGTTTACCTTAAGAACCCAAAACCTGCTTTTTTGTAGGGTCCCCATAAATCCCATATTAGGGTTGATAATAAGAACCTACAAAAAAGTGGGTTTTGGGTTCTTAAGGTAGGGTTTAGGGTATCAACGTAGAGGACCAAATGGCAGGACTACGGTTTTGGGGGCTTGGAGCTGTGGAAGGGTTCGAGCAACCCGAAGAATGGTAAATCATCCTAGAACTGAAACCCTAAACCACTTGGGCCCCAATGTTCAATTTCCACCCCCAAAACCCCAATTTATTTCCCATCGGTCTACGGCATCTAAACCCTAGCCCTTCGGCCTAAGCACTGCTTATATTAGGGGCCTTAATAATTAGAATAGGGGGTTGTGGGGCCCATTATACTATGCTTATAATAAGGAACCCCCAAAATAGCATTGGAAAATATTTAGGCCTCTATATTATTTCCACAGTGCCACGAACCCCAAACCCTTAAACCCTAAACACCGTTCCGCGGAGCCACGTTGGGAGAGGGCATGGACATCGTCATGGTCATTGTTTGGTTGCTGGGGTCGGCCTCCTTGGCTTTGGCTTTATTAGGGTTTAGGGTTTAGGGGTTTAGGATTTATGGTTTAGGGTTTAGGGGTCTAAGGGTTTAGGGTTTAAGGTTTTTAAGGCTTCCAAAAGACTCAAAAACAAACAAACTTTACATACGAAGTTTTAGCCCCATTGTACGGCTTCTATAAGGGCTCGATTAAGCACTACTAGTGGGGTTCTATAATGACGAGGCTTGACAGAAAGGTTCAGGGCCTGTGGGTGCTGGGTTTAGGGTAGGGAATCGGACTGTTCTCTATTTGTTTATCTGGACTACAAGATACCCCAATCTCTCATCCTACTTTTTACGCTGCTTTTTCCGAAACCCTAAATCGTTATATGCGGGCATGTTCCCCAAGTGATAGCAGGACCCCTGGCTTAGGTTGCTGACTCTGCACCTTCGTACGGCTCCAGGCCTCTCAAAAAGGGGCTCTTTTGCTGGGCTTGTGGCTTCGGGTTTATGGGATTCGATTGGAAACTTCCAAAATGTCAGGGCATAGGGTTGTGGGTTTTCGGATTTAAGGTTTTAGGGTTTAGGGATAAGCACTTCCGTTGTGCCAACATGCAACGCGGATGCTGGCTGTAGGGAATTCGTATATATATATATATATACATATATACATATATATATATATGTATACATGCGAGCTCACACAATACGGAACAAAGGACGCACTAATTACGTACTCGGGCCTAGGGTAATAGTTATGGAGGTTGGTATTCAGGATATTGGGCAGACAGCACGGTTAAATACTGATTACATACTTGGACCCTAGGGCTGCCCCAAACCCCAAACCCTATAGAGCCTATAAACCCTAAACCCCTAAACCCCTAAACCCTATAAACCCTATAAACCCTATAAACCCTATAAACCCCTAAACCGGGTCTTTTTAGGATTATAGAGCTTTTCGGCTACTGTGAACTTTTGGGGTGGGGCTCAAGGCTTGGCATCTAGGATCTGGGGTTTCTAGGGGATTCGTGCAGCTCAAGACATAACTCCGAAACCAAACCCGATATCGGTTAAGTTTCAGATAGTAATCGTAAATAGTTCCAAAACACTCAGAACTCTAATACGGTTTGGAGTTTAGGGTTGAGGGATGAGGCCGCCTGAAGCATCCTGTAAACCTTAAACCATACATCCTCGCATCATTGCAAAGCAGCCGGGAAAGAGAGCGTCCGCATGATGGTTGTCTCCATCTTCAGGGCTGAGCTGTAAATGGGGCATATTAAACCATCCTGTTACTATATCATACTATGTTGTACTATCTGTTACGAAATTGTATTATACGGTACATTCTACTAGATTCTACTATAATTTAGAATGTTGTATCTATGTCAAAGATTAAGGTCTACCTAGAGCAACCAATTTACCGATTGAAACCGACATGACCCTAGATATGTATATATAATACTATCTATATATATATATAACTTGTCGAAAGCACCTTGGATGCTCTAGGTAAGGTTTAGGGCGAGGGGTGTTCTATGTGCATCTGGGTTGTAGTTTTGGGGCCTGGCATAGCTATTATAAACAGGAGCCCTCTTTTGGAGCCACAGGGGTAAATTCTACAGTTTCCTACAGTGCCACCAAGGTATGTATCCTCTACTTAGTTGCTGAGTTCATAAGCCCCAAAAAGTGTACACTTTCAGTTCTATAAGGGATCATATAATCCCAAAAAGTGTAAAGTGTACTCACTCATCTACTGAGTCTAACTGTGGCCCCAAGCCCTATACAGAAGTAGGTTAACACACCATGGCTACGGTGGATAGCTTTTGACATGGTAGTTAGGTTGCTGGATCCACTGGGTACAGATATATAATATAGGGCCTAAACAATTAGAATAGGGTTTTGGGGGATGTTATA